>RJWJ010046444.1:0-11528 GCA_004363605.1 Indri indri | reverse complement strand
CTCCTGCCAAAGATTTTATGCAGAAAAAAATTATAATTTAATATTTTTATCATATTTTTAAAATCATAAGAACTTGATATCTGATTAAGATGGTAAATCTTATGTTAAGTATTTTTTACCACAATTTTAAAATTTTTTAAAAACATTTGTTGTCTGTGATAGAAAACAAAAAAATAGAAGAATGTCATTCATTTTATAAATGGCATCTTTAATCTATATATTCTTGGTTCCAGTTTATTTCTTCCAAAATTTCAAGGATTTTTTTCCCCCTTGGTTATATTTTTGTTGAGTTCATTTTTTTTTTTTTGGAGACAGAGTCTTGCTCTGTTGCCCGGGCTGGAGTGCCGTGGCGTCAGCCTAGCTCACAGCAACCTCAAATTCCTGGGCTCAAGCGATCCTTCTGCCTCAGCCTCCCGAGTAGCTGGGACTACAGGCATGTGCCACCATGCCCGGCTAATTTATATATATATATATTTTTAGTCGTCCAGATAATTTCTTTCTATTTTTAGTAGAGACGGTCTCGCTCTTGCTCAGGCTGGTCTCGAACTCCTGACCTTGAGCAATCCTCCTGCCTTGGCCTCCCAGAGTGCCAGGATTACAGGCGTGAGCCACCACACCCGGCCTAGAGTTCATATTTTTAAACCTGTTTGAAATAGCTGAGCCTGAATTTGAAAAGTAGCTACATGTGATAAAAGCTATAGCTAGATGGTTTAAGTTATTTGATCTTTGTTGCCTATTGTTTAATTTTGATACTGAGTGGAAATAATGAATCAAATAATGTGGTCACTTAAACTTATTGAGTATTTCTTTTCTCTGTTTTTGTAGTTAAGCAAAACTGGCTCTAAAGATGATGAATAGTGCTTGGAATTTGAGACAAGGAAAGAAGATTCTTTTAAAAGTAAACTGGGTTCACAGTCTTTCATTACTATTTTATGGTATTGAGGTGGCTTTTTATAAAACAATTTTTTGTATGTTTCTTACATTAAAAATGTGAGCTGAAAGTTCATGAAGAGATCTGGTTGTATTAAATTATTTTCACAAACTTGCCTTAATAAAAGGTGAAAATGTTACTGTTTAGTATACTTTATGAAGCCTGTTGAGCTTTAAAAGTGGACAAATATGGGGAAAAATGATCAGTGTTAATTTATATGATCTTACTCTAGCGGATGTGATATTTTTTAAAGGAGTACGAAGCCCTTTTCAAATTGTCATCCCAGTGGAGTCGAATATTGACTGAACAGTTATTCCATAGCATGATCCGTTTTAATAGGCTTCTCATCTTAAGTAAAGTCTTCATCTCTTCTTTCGCTTAATTACTGTGAACTATAAATTGCTTCAGAGAAATTTAAATACCAGTATTTGAACTTGATACATGATACTCTTTGTAGTTCCTTTTTATTTTTCAAGAGTGAACTGCTTCCCTTTAATAAATTGATATCTATTGATACTTTTCTCTTGATTTGGGTCAAGATGTTTGATCATGAGAGCTTTCAGTGGTATGTGGAGTAGGAGAATATAAAATCTGCCAAATACTTTAGAAAGCATTTGATTAAGGAGTGCTGGCTCTTACATTTCTCTTTGATGCATACACCAGGATGGGAGTAAAAGATGCCTTAATATTTAATTTTTATATTGTTGGAAACTGATTTTAATAAATTCCTATTTATCTGCTACTGTGTGTTTTTAGTTGTTGGATAACTGAGGTCTTCTAAACGTTTCAACGGAAAACCACATCTCAAGTCTTATTTCTTTTTGGAGTGTCTTTTCAAGTGTGAAAATATTTCTCAATCTGAGCATCTTTTTAATAATGTACATGGAAGTCTTCCAAATGCTGGACTGTTACAATGCTTGATTTTTTAATCATTAATAGAAGAAACTGTTGGTATAGTTTTACCAAGAAAAGTTACTGATATTTATGGTTTACAGTGATTTTGTATGTGCTCCCCAGCTTTAAGAACACTTAGAACTACTGCTGTATCTGGAAGGGTAGATTGTTAGTTCCTCAAGGTATACCTGTGCAGCTTGGGTCTGAGTTTTTAAAGAATAATTAACTTTTAAAGAAGTTATCTTAGCATAAGAGCAGTTTGAGTTGTATCCATGGTTTTTACTGGTTAACTTTAGCTTTGGTTATTAAATTGTTTGAATTATAAAGTCTAAGTATAATTACAGTGAAGGAGTTTAATCTCATTTTCCAAAACCTGAATCATTTTATTTTTTGGATTAATTCAGAGCAAAATATGTTAAAATTCAGGACCACTGGAATATACCAACTTTTGTTATGGGATTGTGTATGTGTAGTTTTTATTGTTGTGTTAATTTGTCTGCTTATTTTTTTAAGAAACGTCTGCTAGTGGAAGAAAATATTTTGCTCTGAAGATTCTGAAATTGTTCAGGCTTATCTTGGCTCATGTATTGCAAAGAATAATGCTAGTTATATGCCAATGAACTATTTTTACTCTTTTTATATGAAATGTACGCATTTCTAGGGGTGACGGTGGGAGCGGTGCCTCTAATTACCTTATATAAAACACTTGAACAGTCTCATCGATATTGCCATCACTGTTTAATACTCTCAGTATATTTTCTCAACGTCTGTTTACTTAAAATTGTGTAGAGTGACATAATTAATAAGCAATAAAGTCTGAATTACAGTGATTTTTCTGCACATTTTATTTCACATCACTTCAGAGACAGTTGTTGATTGTATAAATCTGCATAGCCTTTCTACGGCGCGAGCCGTACCCTTCTACTAGAAACTATTCAAAATGTTGGATTAAAAAATGTTTTTCAGGCGAGCTCACAACAAGGAAAGGAATACCCAGAGTCTCAAAAATCAGATCACAGTTGGAACGTGCAGGTTATGGGCAGCTTTAGTTTTCACAACTCCAAAGGCCCAGAGATAAGAGGTAAAGTCCAAGATCAGCCCAGAGTAGAGAGTCAGTCTGTCTGTCTGTCTGTCTGTTTGTCTTTCTCTTTCACACACACACACACACCCATGCACCCTGAGCATATGTGAGGCTGAGACCCATCTCCCAGTGGTGGCCCTGAGTAAAAGTTCCTGTCTTGAACTTTGGTTTTGAATGGAGGAGCAAAATATAAGTATGCATATGTGTGTGTATACACACACTCTCCTGACAATTTTTACCCACAAGTTACCTCACACTTGGATATCAGCCCAAATCCCTTAATTACCCCTATGGGTAATTAAGAAAACAGAAAACCCTAAGGCAATATTTTAGTTTAAATTATTTGGTACCCATAGTACCAACTGGGTAGGGTCTCTCTAGGCAACTGTTAGGAATAGTCACAAATCTGCTCTGGAAGAACCCATCTTCAACCCACACCTACAAAGAAGTCCCATCTGCAGAATTCATGGAATGTACACCCTCAGTCAAAAATCCTACAGTACCCAAGCAAGGCATGAGCACTTGCCAGGAAAAAAACCTTAGGGGAATAAGAGCCATGAGGATTTATGGATATTGCACAGACTTCTGTATTTTAAATAAAAGGAAATTGAGTAAGTAACAAGAAACTATTAAAAATCATCAAGTAGGTTTGAAAAAAATAAAACTCAAAATGAAAAATAAAATAATTGAAATTAAGGTTAGAGGTGAAGACAAGTATTACTTGCCGTGTACTTTGGCAAATCTGAAGTGTATAAATATCCTGTGGAAATAAATCAGTACTAAACCTGCATTTTCTATTTTCTCTCTTTGATTGCAGCATTAGAATCTCAGTCATTCAACATCATTTCTTCACAGGCCAAAACATTTTAGATTAGTTGTTCAACGCCTAACCCTAGACCTTGTTTTGTTTTACAGATGGGGTCTTGCTATGTTGCCTAGGCTGGAGTGGAGTGGTATAATCATAGCTCACTGCATCCTCCAACTCCTGGGCTCAAGCGATCCTCCTGTCTTTCCTCCCAGGTAGCTGGGACTACAGGCGCACACCAGCCCGTCTGGCTAGCATCCTGTTTCAAAAGAGAATAGTTAGGAAGATTTGGACAGTGTTTCCAGAGGGCTGTCTGTGGTAGCTTTAAAAATATTAAATGTAAAAATCATGCTGTTTAATAACAGAGACTTTTTTTTTTACCAATGAACATTCCAGAATAAAAACAGAACGAGGAATTATCCAACAATTTATGATTCAGAATTTCAGTGTTTTCAATTATGTGATAAAATGATAAGGAAGTGAAGTGTGATCTAGAGTGTGTTTTAAATTTGTGATCCATTAGTGAGGAAATGAGGGTCTTTACTAGCTTTTTTACTGGAATGGGAGAGAATAGAATTGAACGGAAGATACCAGTGTGCACTGCCTATTGTTAGAGTATTTTTGTTTCTTGGGAAAACTTGTTTTTTGGGTGTTTAGGTATAGGTACTGAGTCACTATAAAATTTATGGAAGTGAGCCGTGGTGAAAAAAGTTTGAAAGCCACTGATCAGAGCATACAAAAGATGGAACTTTTTAATGAAGACTTCATTTTTAAAAACATGAAATGTGCCTTTCAAAGTCCTAAGGACTTTTATCATTGATTTTGCAGTATTCCTAAAGACCAGTTAAGTCAAGCTACATCGCACAGCATAAGGAGGTGAACAGTGGTTTGATTCAGAGTGGGATCTTTAATGACTTTGTCAATTTGTAATAATGAAAACTCTTGCATAATAATTTTTTCTTATGTGAAAAGCTGAGAACATTTTAAGAGGCAATGCCCTGAATAAATAATTTTAATAGCTGTAATTTCTCACCGATGAGAACCAAAAATTTTAAAATTAATTCAGTTTTCTCACGATTTCTAGAGGAATAATCATTTGCTCAGTTTCCTGTATAAGTCTAGTTTGCAAACTGTAATAACAGGTCAGTGGTGGTGATGAAGTAGACAGGAAACATTCCCACCTCTGTGCATTTCCCGTTCGTTACTGCTGGCATCTGGGAAGTTTAAGTGACCTTGCATGTTGCGTTGCAGCTTCTGGAGCTCTATGTGTCCTTTCCTGTGCCATCTACAAATATTTGGCCTTTTGGGAAACTATTTTTGATATTTCAAGTAACAAACTGTCATCTTTATGCTCAGTTCTTTCTCCTTTTACTAATAAAAGAGAATGCAAGGGCCGGGCGCGGTGGCTCACGCCTGTAATCCTAGCACTCTGGGAGGCCGAGGCGGGCGGATCGTTCTGAGCTCAGGAGTTCGAGACCAGCCTGAGCAAAAGCGAGACCCCGTCTCTACCAAAAATAGAAAGAAAATTAATTGGACAGCTAAAAATATATATAGGAAAAATTAGCCGGGCATGGTGGCGCATGCCTGTAATCCCAGCTACTCGGGAGGCTGAGACAGTAGGATTGCTCGAGCCCAGGAGTTTGAGGTTGCTGTGAGCTAGGCTGACGCCACGGCACTCGCCCCAGGCAAGAGAGTGAGACTCTGTCTCAAAAAAAAAAAAAAAAAAAAAAAAAGAGAATGCAAGGCTGAGCACAGTGGCTCATGCCTGTAATCCTAGCACTTTGGGAGGCCGAAGGTGGGAGGGTCGCTTGAGGCCAGGAATTCGAGACCAGCCTGAGCAAGAGCAAGAACCCCGCCCCCTACAAAAAATAGAAATTAGCCAGGTAGGGTGGTGAGCAGGAGGATTTCTTGAGCCCAGGAGTTTGAGATTGCTTTGAACTATGATGATGCTACTGCGCCGTAGCCTGGGCGACAGAGCAAGACCCTGTCTCAGAAAAAAAAAGAAAATGCAATTTAGAAAAGGGGAAAACTGTCCAGAGAAGGGAGTGCAGATTAAAAGCATTTTGCTTCATAATTAGAAATTAACCTCAAAAGTTTAATGTTATGACAGTGTTTAGAGTACAGAAAGAGATAAGGGGAAGGGTGTTCATTCAATGTGGGTGGGGCATCCACTTAGAGAGTCACAAGAGGCCGAGCCTTACTGTGTGCAGACTGAAGATTTTCCTCCTAAGTGCTCTGGCACTTCGTTTTTCTGCTCGTGCTGCAAGGTGAAGCTGGAAGACGGGGGTTTGTTTTTACAGCGGGCAGTAGGAATTCCGAGTCACTTGCAATTTATCCCATATGCGAAGGAACATACCAAGGTTTGGACCCTCGTGACCTGGGGGAGATTTTCATCTCTGGGCTATTTCAGTGGGAGCAAACACTTTTATTTCCACATTTTTTCACTGTCTTTTGTATTCCTAAAATCATACTTTCTTCAAATATCTATCCAATAGTATGATTTTTTTTTTTAAACGTGGAAGTGAAAGAAAAACGGCTGATACCTTTTCCTCCTTTTTCTGTTCTTCTGTTTTCTGCAGATCACTAAATCTACAATTTGTGACTCTGCCACCTCGCTTGATAAATGCTGGATGCACTAGGCATTCTTTACCTTCTGGGGCAGCTCACAGACTAAATTTGAAATTGATGGATGTTATTTTGTTTAAAATTCTCATGATAACTGAGAAATCATGCAGTTTTGGTTATAAGAATGTCCACCCATCTGCTGAAAGAGAGTTTAACTCCCACTGCATGCTGACAAATACCATCTGTTAAGTTTTTCTGTTTCTATATTTCTCTTTCATATGTCGGTGTTTTAAGATTTCTTGCTATGTTTTTATTTCTATCTAAGTCATACGTATAGTTCTAGAAATCACGTAGTTGCACAAGGCTTTCAATGTAAAAAGATCATTTTCCCTGCCATACCTGTCCCATCCGTGGTCCCACCCCACGTAGGTAACTACTCCAGCTTTTCACCTTGAGCTGGGCCGAGGCCCTGGTCTGTGTCTGTGTCTCCTGCCGCGTCTGTTCCTCCTCCCCTGTTACTCTCCACCAGCTCCTGCCTGCTGGCCTTTGTTCTGCTGTTTCCTCTGCCTGGGACGCTCCCCAGATAATCGTTGGCCCTTTGCTTGAGTCTATTTCTTACTCTGAGTAAGGGTTTTTTTTTTTTTTTTTGAGACAGAGTCTCACTCTGTTGCCTGGGCTAGAGTGCCGTGGCATCATCCTAGCTGACAGCAACCTCAAACTCCTGGGCTCAAGCGATCCTCCTGCCTCAGCCTCCCGAGTAGCTGGGACTACAGGCATGCACCACCATGCCTGGCTAATTTTTTCTATATATTTTTAGTTGTCCAGCTAATTTCTTTCTATTTTTTTTTTTTGTAGAGACGGGGGTCTTGCTCTTGCTCAGGCTGGTCTCGAACTCCTGAGCTCAAACAATCCACCCGCCTCGGCCTCCCAGAGTGCTAGGATTACAGGCATGAGCCACCGCGTCCGGCCTGAGTGAGGGTTTTGAGCAGAGGAATGTGATGATCTGACTTCTGTATTGAGACTAGACAAGCAAGAGGGAAGGCAGGGAGATGAGTTTGGAAGCTGTGGAGAAGGTAGGTAAGGAATGACCACAGCTGGCGGAGCTGGGAGGTGGGTGTGGGTGGTAAGTGGTCGGTGTCTGGGTGCATAGTGAAGGGACCACTGATAGCGTCTGCTAATGGAGCAGATGAAGGACGTGGGGGACCTAGAGGCATCAAAGGTGACTCCAAAGTTTTTGGCTTGAGCAATTGAAAAAATCAACTGATAAAGATACTAATTCTCCTTAAATTATCCTATCAATGTAAGGTAATCCCAGTGAAATTGCAACTGGATTTTTAAAAGAAAGAGAAGCTGATTCAAAAGATCTTAAGGACAACTAAGCATACCAGGACAGCCAGGAAAATGTTGAAAAAGAAAAGCTGTCAAGTAAGATTAGTTCTGCCAGTTGGTAAAACATATTTCAAGCAACAAGAATTAAAGTGATACGGTGCTGGCACCTGCTCAGATCAATGGAATAGAATGGAGCCCAGAAATAGACCTAAATACATACACAAGAATTTAATAGCTATCTGTGTAGAAAATATAATTTCTTCAATATATGGCATAGGACAACCGGATAGCCACCTGGGGGAAACAGTGAAAGGAACTGTTTCACCCTTGATGTCACAGTAACTTCAGAGAGATGAAAAAAGCTTTCAGAAGAAAATGGAGATTTGCAAAATGCATACTTTTAGGATGAGACGACCTTCCTTAAGTATGCACAAAACTCTGAATCCACAAAAAAAAAAAATGCTAAGTTTGATGACATAAAAGTGAAAAAATTGTGCATGGAAAAAATTTGCATAAATAAAATAACAGGAAAAAGTACTTTTAATATATATAAGAAAGCTCTTAAAAATTAAGAAAAACGACAACTTAATAAAAAAATGAGCGAAGTATTTCACAGTTTCAGAAAAGGAAATGTAAATGGCTGTTAAACAGAAAGACGTACACCCTCATAATAGAAATTAAAACTGCAGTGAGATTCCATTTTTTTCCTGAACAATTTAGTGACACTGTTTTTGAAGGTGTGAGGAAACAGGTTCCCTCTCGCTCTGTCACCCAGGCTAGAGTGCAGTGGCTCGATCATAGTTCACAGCAACCTCAGACTCCTGGGCTCAAGTGATCCTCCTGCTTCAGCCTCCTCAGTAGCTGGGACTACAGATGTGTGCCACCATGCCTGGCTATTTTTTTTTTTTTTTTTAAATGGAGTCTTGCTTTGTTGCCCAGGCTCATCTCAAACTCCTGGTCTCAAGTGATCCTCCTATCTCAGCCTCCCAAATTGCGGGGATGACAGGTGTGTGCCACCTCACCCAGTTTGGGTGTAACCATGCAATCTTTATGAAGGGCAATTCAGGAATGTCTATCAAAATTACAAAGGCCTTTGTGCTGGAAATTCAGCTTCTAGGAATTGTTCCCACATCTGTGCTTTCCTATGTGGGAAGTGATCCTCATACAAGGATAATTAATGTTTTGTATCATTACTTGCCCATAATTATTGGTTGGTGCCTTTAGGTATTCCCTGGGTGAAAGACACCAGATTAGATATGGGATCAAAAAGAACATTTGCATCAGAGTAAGGCAGATGCCACATTATTTGTGTGAATTTAAGAAAATGACTTCTCTCAGCCTCAGCTACCTCAACTATGAAATGGAGACTCGTTGGGAGAAGCGGTCCACCCTGGGCCCCGAGGACCCTGCGTGTCCATGCTGAGTATCCAAACTGCAAGGCCCACCGTCCTCTGACCTGTAGCAGTTGGTGTAGCTAGTCACAAAGGCAACTGCTGCTCGCCCCACAGTGGGGAGACTGGCTTGTCGCCACTTGCTATCAAGGGTGCTGAGCCCTTGGCCCACATACGGAGCTGCCATCCGGCCCATCCCATGGGACTTGGGGTCAGGGAAACTGGCTCCATCATGCTGAGCTGCTGTCATTTGCTGCACTGAGAGCAATGGAGTATCTCACGCTGGGCCACCAAGTCTCTACTGCCAGCGCCAGTCAGTCTGCTTGCTTGCCTGTCGTCTCCTTTGGAGTCTTGTTACTTCTCGCCATCCTCTGTGTGGTTGGGGTTCTCCCCTTGACAGGAATAACAGTGTCCTAAATTACAAGGTTGTTGCGAAGATGAGAGAAAATGTTTATAAAGAGCATAATACTGTAACGGCCAGGAGAGTAGGCAATAAGTGGTAGATATTATTTTTTTAAATGAATATCTTTGCCACCTTTGTTCTAATCAGATATCTTTGAATAGCAATGCCAAATGGTTTCCAGTTTATAAAATCTTGGCTATTATTCTACTACATAAATAACTGAAGTATTGAGAAAAATACATTTTCTAAACCTGAGTTTTTCAAGCTGGTTCACAACCCATTAGTGGATAGAAATTCAATTTAGTAGGTTTTTGGCAACATCTTTTTTAATGAACAGAACAGAATACAATATATTGATCAGAATGCAATACATGTTCCAAGAATAGATACTGTTTGTAAAACATTTTTGGCTTGTTTTAGAATGAGTATGTTTATTTAAGTACTGGGTTGTGATATAAAATCTACCGTGAGTTCTATTTTAAAAACCTGAAAGCCTCTTTTCTAAATCCCAAGTTGCTGCTTGACTTTAACGTTCGTGAGGGTTTCAATGGAATCAGATCGAATGATTTTGTATTCAACCAGCACAGAGCTTAGCTTGGACCAAGGGTGGCAGAATCACGGTATGCTGAATGCTAACCAATCAGCTAGTTGGAGTGTCCAGAGCCCTTTGTCCCTGGCACCAACATTTAACAGGGTAAGAGTCCTGGAGAATTCAGTCTGAGATTGAAAACAACAACAACATTAATAACCAAAAACTACCAGTTTACATTATCAGCAAATGAACTCTTTAAAATCCTATTTTGTTCAACATACAGCAAAATCATGCCTTTTACTGAAGCCTCCTGTTGGTTAATAAGCTGCAGAATTTGTTGTACAGTGTTTCCCACTTGAGCTGTGCCTCTGAGTCATTCTAACCACGTCACGCTTTGGAGCAGGACACCTACTTTACTACTGCGTTGAGTCAGTGATTAAAAACGAAAATACACTCCCTTTCTGTACCCGTGTGGTGATCCTTTAAGCAAAAGAACAAACGTCATTCTGAAGCAGTTGACGATCAGTTTAAAATTTCCTCATCTTGTCAGTTTTCACCTTTAAATCATTTTCCTTTTCCACATTCAGTGATTTTATTTATTACTGAAAGAACTGCTGAGTGACAGTGTTTCGGTAGGGAAAGCCTGTTGGGCATCTCTGCCTAGACAATGGGCCCAGGGCTGGCTACCCAGAAACACTTGACCCCATGTCTAAGTCCGGCTCCAGGAACTTGCCCCTTTCCTGAGGCCACTGGGCTGGGTGACTTCGTTAGCAATTTTCTGAACTCCTCTGCCTGGTGGAAACCATCCTTTTTTGATCTTCATGGACTGACTCAACAGAATTTGGTTTTGTCAAGGATTTACAATTTAGATCAGGAATAGGCAATCTGTGGGCACTCAAGTAAAAGGTTTGGGTGAGTAGTCATCACTCAAACCTTGCAGCACTACCACGGACAGCGGTCCTGAAACTGCAAAGCGTGGGGACTCCATTTCCCACCTCTCTTCTGGTCACCTCCTCCGGTTCCACAGACACTCAGAGTCCACCTGCTACTGTGAGACCCCGAAGTCCCCACTTCATGTGCCCATCCCCTCACCTGCCTCTCTCACCCATATCTAAGTTCCACGTCCCCTTTCCCCGTGAGAGTGCATGTTAGTGCCTGTGATTAATGCCACTCTGTGTTTGGAGGAAAACTGCTTTCTTTAAGTAGCTCACCTTCCCACCAGCACAGCCACCGTCCGGGCCCCGGGGTACCGGTATTCACTGCTATACCACGGTGCACGGTATAAAATGCCTCTGCTCTTACCCAGGCCCACCTCTTCACTTGGGTTCTACATCCCATTGCCTCTAAGGGTCTCAAAGGCTTCTGCAGTGACCCCTTTCTCTCTTGCATCATCAGTTTTTATCTGCTGGGTCATTCCCTTCAGCAAACAAGCATGCTCTAATAACTCCTCTCCAAAACAAAACTGAAAACCTGAAAGCCCTTCTTAATCTCCCCCCGGCCCCAGCTTCCCGCCCCGTCCTTCTGCTCACCTGCACGGCAAAGCTCCTCCTTCATACCTGCCCGGCCTCTCTAATCTCCATGTGGGGCAGACACGAGT
>RJWJ010046443.1:0-11350 GCA_004363605.1 Indri indri | reverse complement strand
GAAGGTTCAGATCTTTTAGAAGAGTTACAGCTGAATGAGCAAGTAAAGCCAATTGTAACTTTTCTAGTTTCTCAGCTATAATTCAGGTTGATTCAGGGTGAGATACAATTATGGTAAAGGGTAACAATTGTTTTATCTTTACAGCAAAGTAGAATCACTGTAGCTTATATGTATAGTTGTACTAATCTTTTATTTGATTGATATCATAGATTAAATCAGAGAGACAAATGGAATAGATCAAGTTTTTAATAAGGAAAGTCTGAAGCAGGAAATTGAGTTTATCACAAGTTGCCTCTGCACCCTAGTACTTTTGTGATTAGCTCTAAACTGGAGTGACTCTGTGATTGCAGGAGTGAGTGTGAGAGTACCTAAGTAAGTGTGTGTATGTGTGCTGGGGGGTGGCTGGGTAAACATGATCCAGTCAGTTTCCATGAAACCTGGAACCTGTTTCTATCACCTCCACTTTTCAGCAGGGATCCTAAATTTGGGTCCTAATCTTCAGCAATGAACATGAAAATGAAAGGATATGTGTCATTGGAATATCTTATTCTGATAACATGTTGGTCTCCTTTAAATCATTAAAATATTACCTGTTATGAACTGAATGAATACAAAATCCACATATTGAAAGCCTACCCCCAATGTGGCAGTATTAGGAGGTGGAGTCATTGGGAAGTAATTAGGATTAGATGAGGTGATGAGGGTGGAGCCTTCATGAATGGGACTAGCGTCCTTAAGAGTCCCTAAGAGAGTTTGTTTTCTCTTTTTGCCATGTGCAACACCGGGAGAAGATATTCAGAGACCCAGGATGCAGGCCTTCACTAGACACCATATCTACCAATGCCTTGATCTTGGATTTCCCAGCCTGTAATACATAAGAAATAAACATCTGTTGTTTAAGCCACCCAGTTTACAGCATTTTGTTTCAGCAACCTAAACAGACTAAGACATTCTGGAAAATGTCTGCATATATTTCCACATTATTGACTTAATATTTATTTTCTTATGTAAACATAACTGGTTTTAACTTACAAATAATATCTCAGTTGTTATATGATGGCCAATTATATTTAATCCAGCAATTATTTATATTTAAGACTCTTTAACAACATCATAGGCAGTATGAAATACTTAATAGTTTTATCTCACATATTTGCTTATATATGCCTATCAAAATATGTTCAGATTATGAAGAAGTCTCACATACGAAGGAAATCATATGATATTCGTCTTTCTGTGTCTGGCTTACTTCACTTAACATCATGTCCTCCGGGTTCACTAATGACACAAATCACAGGATTTAATTCTTTTCTATGGAGAAGTAGTATCCATTGTGTATATGCACCATCTTTTCTTTATCCATTCATTTGTTGATGGGCCCCCCCAAAAATTTATACCATAGAAGCAGAGAGTAGAGCACTGCTTACCAGGTAGGTACTAGAGACTGATAAGGGGAGGATAGAAGAGTTGGGTCAATAGGTACAAAGTTATAACGATACAGGAGGAAACAATTCTGGTGTCCTAGTGCACAATAGGGTCACTGTCATTAAGAGTAAAATAATGTATATTATGAAATAGCTAGAGAGATGCTTTCGAATGTTCTTACCACAAAGAAATGATAAATATATGAGGTAATGTACAGTAACTACCCTGATTGGATCATTATACAACATAGATATATATGGAAACATTGAATTGTACACCATAAATATACAGAATTATAATGTGTCAATTAAACATATATAAAATTTTTAATTATGTAGAGAAAGACATTATTTTAAATTTTAAAGAGTTAAAATAGTTATAAGATAAAAATAAACATATGTGAATACTGAAGTGTTTATAATTTAGAAATGCACAATCCGCTCTTCCAACTTCGTAATGCACTTCACCTTCAGTTATTCTACCTACTCAGTGGTAATATGGGACTAAGATGAGACATAAATATTCCAAGAGATGAAAATGTACTTCTAGAAAAATAAAGTTACTATAGATCTTCCAATGATAGTGTTACCGTTAAAAAAGATAATGTCTAAATAAACTATGTATTGGTTGTCTTCCCTCAATATTCTAGGTGGAGATTGGTAACCATGTTGCACTCTCACTACAATAATCAGTTGGTCCTAAAGGGCCTGCTAGTCCACCTGGCTGGCTCAAAGCATAGTTACTATGTGAGTGCAGAGTTTATTTTCAGTCTTAATTTATTCTTTCTTCTCCATTCAGTGATCTCCCCCAGGCACCCAGTGGTCTTACGCTGCTGCTCTCACCTGGCACTCTGGAGGAAAGTGACAACTCACTTTTCTTAAGGAAAGACCTTAGGGATTTAGTGCACTGTAAGTGTCTGACTCTTCCCAGATATATTTGCCTTTTAAAGAAGGATGGCCAGAGTGCCATTTCTTCATTCAAAGGAGGGTAGAATTTCAGGTATCAGTTTGTATATGTGTTTAGGAAAAAAAAAAAAAAAATTCCCACTTCTCCTCCAATAATGGCATGCCTTTTCATAAAGCCAATTCAATGTCTAACTGCAAGCTTTCTGAGTCCCACTAGACTTTGGAAATATATCAACCTATTACTTAAAACATAGCATTTTATTTTGAAACTCACTGTTGAATTGGTGTCCTATTGCCACTTAACTTTTTCAAGGATGCATGCCTTGTTTTCACTAGTTTGTGGGTGGTCATTTTCTTGTCTGTTTTGCTGGTTATCTTCCCAGTATTTCGCACAGTAGGTTTTTGATAAAAGTGTGTTGATGACGTTACCCTACCCCCACAATAACTGACCTAAGTTGTCACTTATGGTTCCCCAGACATCGCTGTTTAATTGCTTTCAATTATCTTAGGCCAAGCCTACTCAAGGAAAATGAAGTGATGAGTCAAGCAATTGTCTTGTGTATGTGATCAATATAGAAGTTCAATATGGATAATTAAGGTACCCCCCACTTACTTTTTTTTTTTTTCAATAACAGGCTTTCTTTTCACCAGAGTTCAGATAATTGCCTCAACTGTCCATTTTATTTCTCATCACAGACACAGGTCTGTAACTAGCCTAATGGACCAAGGAAAAACTGAACGGTCAGTGAAGTTCGTAGATAGATCACCACCTAGTTCATTCACCTTGGTGCTTCTGGCTAAATCAGGCTGACTGGCCTTGAAAAATTCCATTGATTAGTTCTACCTCTTCACAGCTGAAGTCTGTAAGACATAAAGCTATGGTCCTGATTTCTGCATTTCTGAATAATTTCATGTCCACCATTTTCCCACTTCCAGTATATGAGCAACATAGATCAAGGTAAATATATGACAAGTAACTGATTAATTTGGAATTTGGATTCTGCAAATAGATAGCCAACAGAAACATTTAGAACTTCAAATGGATACTATTTGGAGCATCACAACAAAAGTCAAAGTCAAATTTGTTTAACGTTATCAGATTGCTAAAGAACCAAGTTCAATTTTGTTAAAAGTAAACTTATTCTTTTTCAGAAAACATTTCACCTTAATTATTAAAGTTTGGGGCATAGCATAAACTTACCAAAATATTTATTAAGTGCTTTAAATTCAAGCATTTGATAAATCCCCACATTTTAAAATTTTGGCTGTCTCTATGATTTCTTTCTAAAATTAAGACTTAAATAAATAACAAGTTCTGTGGGCCTTGTGGTTGGAGTTTTGTTGTGTGGTTGGAGTGCCTGCTTCTCCTAACCAGGTTAGTTATATAGCAGATTGTTTTAGAAAAGATTGAAAATAGGCAGTTGCTTTTTTAAAAAGGGAGTTTGAGAAGGACTTCTTACAGAATAATACAGAGAATGTGAAAAATATCTGGAAAGAATGAAATAAAATGTATAGGAAAAAGTGTGAGCAGATTGAATGAAGATTTTTTGGTAACTAGAAAAATATTTTGGGATTGCATTTGCTTACACTTGGCCCCCAAAATCTTTTTGTTTCTATGGAAAAAGAGTTGATATGATTTTTGGCTATCTACTGGATTTTGCAATGGTATATTTTAATGGCATGTTTACAGAAGAATTACAAACACATGCAAAAATTTTCCCCTTAAATTACATCTTAGCTTATATTTTAGGGAAAACATCTTTGGAAAAATAGATTCATTTTAAATGAATACAAACACATTAAACTTAGTTATAGATAATCATTGTACCTCTTCAAAACCTGGCAACATTTCCTCTTACATACCCAAGGCAAAGATTTGTGAAGGAAGGAATAAAGGAATAAGTTTATCAAAGTAAATGCCAAGCTTTGAGCTTTTAAAATATTAGTTCCCTTCTAAAATTTTCTAACTTTTAAATAAAATAATTCCCCCTCATCTCACCTCACCCCGAAAGTCCTAAATTTACATTTTATTTCCATACAGATGAATGAATATACCCAGTTTTAAGAAAACACATAAAATGAAAAAAAAGACTCATCATAATTCAGCCCCAAAGTGACTGGTTTTCCATTTCACAAATTAATTTTCCTGGAAATTCTCAGACAATTGCTTCAACTTGCACTTTATTTTGCCTATGTATCCCCAGCCAGAATTGGATTTCCCATGAAGGTGATGATTATCAAAGTGCATGTAATACAAAGCAAGAATCATCTTGGCACAAGCCAGATCATTCCTGTCATAAATAGAAATGCCTTGTTTATTGACTGCTTTAAACAGAAGTCATTTTATATGTAAACAAAGCTTTGCCAAAGTGAAATCATTAAACAAAAGGGCATTTTATTGCTGAATTATTCTGGCAGCTTGCTATTGTCAGACAGTATTTCAAATCATTACTGAATGATGAGATGTAGGACAGTAAATGTTACTTAGTATCCTGCAGAATTAAAAAGAAATGCAAGTGATTATTTATATTTAACAAAGTTTCATTTATTTTCAGTCTATAAAGTCACTGATTTTTATTAGCCTGACTATTTGGTTTGCTGTGTTTAGTAACCAACTGTGTTTTTGAAGAGAACAACCCATTAAAAACAATTATGGGCCTAAATAACCTACACACCCTGAATATCAAAGCATGCTTATTATGCCATTCTAGGAAAACCACAGAGACCAGCTGGGTAGGATTACCACCTTTAGCAAAACTCAGTGAGTGGTATGTTAAAGATTGAAAAATGTAGGGGGAATAAGCTAATTAGAATTTTTTATTAGTGGACTAAAGTAAAAGTTCAAGTATTGCTGAGTGGATTAAAAAAGTCTCTGAAATAAAGTTTCTTCTTAAAGTTGGGTTTTTTGATGACTCAGTAGATATCCTTTCTATTCTATTTGTAAGGTAGGAATACTTATTCAGCGATGTCACGTTGACAAGTTGAAATTGGCCACTTCGAGTGGATTTTATGATGGCAATAAGCACATGCTACAAATCAGGCCTTCATTTATTTTATTTTTTGAAATTCCAGGCTTAAGAAAGTGATGGAGAAAGCGTTAGTGAAGAGTAAACATAAAATTTACCATGTATATGGCCACTATATTTTAAATGGCATAATAAATTGAGGAAATAGTCTTCCAATATTCAAAATTTATTCTCTGATTCAGCAAAAAAGTCACTTGTGTCATTGAAGAACAAGTAAAGTTCCAACATATATCATAATTGTTTCATTTTACTCCAATATATTAGTGTAAACAAAATATCAGCCATTATTGATGTCAGAAATGCAAGTGTTAGTTGTGATTATATGTTCCCTGTTTACAAAGACTGGCAAAAAAATCAGTGAAAGGGTTCTGTGAGAATCAATTGGCTATATGGAATTTACAATATAGAGTATATTTTCTATATCTTGGTTATTGTGATTAGTACTGCAATTAACATGGGAGTGCAGATATCTCTTTGAGATACTAATTTAAATTCCTTTGGATATATACCCAGAATTAGAATTGTTGAATCATATGGTAGTTCTATTTTATTTTTTTGGAGAAACCTCCATATATTTTTTGACCATTTATATGTCTTCTTTGGAAAAATACCTATTAAGTTCTTTTATCCATTTTCTAATCTGGTTATTCATGGTTTTGCTGTTGGGTCATAGGAATTCTTTGTATATTTTAGATTTTAGCCCCCTATCAGATATATGGATTGCAAAGATTTACGCATGGGGCTGGAGCATGGGAGAAATGGGGTGTTTTCGGTCAAAGAGTACAAACTTGCAGTTACAAGATGAATAAGTTCTTGAAGACATAATGCATAGCATGGTGACTATAGTTGATAATACTGTATTGTATATTCAAAATTTGCTAAGAGAGTAGATCTTAAGAGTTCTTATCATAAAAAGAAAAGTAATCAGATGAGGTGATAGATATGTTAATTTGTATGATTGTGATAATCACCTCACAATGTATACACATATGAAAACATCAGATTGTACACCTGAAATATATATATTTAAACTAAGTATATTTTATTTTTTGGTTGTGTGCTATATATTATTATATAAGTAAAAATCTTAATAACTGTAATTACACACATGCATACATTTTTTTGAGATCCCATTATTAAACATTTTCCAGCATACCACTGAGTAAACAAATAGTGTAAATCTTAGATTTGATACCCAACAGTGTGAGACTTTGCCCTGGAATCTTCAGAATGGTAGAGAAAGCCATTGTCAGCACTAGCTCCCCATTCAAATACTGAGTCCTATTTTAAAATGGGAGAATAGAAATAAGAAATTTGAAGAATTGGGTCATGCATATGTTTTCATGTTTTAAAATACCTAGGTCTTTAGAATATAGCTGAATGCATTATTTTTCAAGCTAAAGTGCAGTACCATTAAATATATAATTGAGCTAAAAATTCTTTTCTGTGGAATCTGAATTGATGGTAGAAATGTAGGTGTTGGAAGTAGTTACTCCCTGTGTTACTCAAAAGCAATGATTGAAACAGCATGCAGGGAAGTCAACTCTTGCCCAAGTATCGGGCAGGGAGTGGGATGTTAAATGGGTAAACCACTGCTTGAAAGCCCATTTTGGAAAGTGCAAACATAATTGCGAGACCAAATCTGACTTTATTGTGTAAAAGGTCTGTCTCAAATTGCAGAAGGTGCTCAAGTGGATTTGTGGAATTATTTTGATTAAATAATTCAAAAAAGTATAAAACAGAACAACATGAATATAACACTTTGTATACATTTTTGAATACAGAGGACACATTAAATGCATTCAAGAAATATATGTTTGTTGTTTTTTAATGACAATCTTAAAATGGCTTCAAAATCCAGATAGAAATATTTTGGGCATTTAGTTCAATTGGCAAGAGAACAAGTTTTCTGTTTTCTGGGGTTTTTTTTTTTTTTTTTGGTAATAAATTACCTTAAATGTTAAATCATAAAGAATAACTTAGATATTATTTTTGAACCATAAGTCTGTATTTCTGAATCACAGATACTCAAATGAAGAACTGTTACTATTACTTCTAATTATGTATTATCTGTTTTAAATTTGAATGTCCCTGCTATTCACATCCAAATTTCAGACATACGATAAAAATTTGTTTCTGAAGTTATTACCAAATGTTGATGACTTTATCTAATTGGAATAAATTAAAAAATAATATTTTGAATGATACCTGTATACCACTTATTTAACATTACCATTGGTAATGTTAAATTCCCCCATAAATAAATTATGTCTATAAAAATAATTTATAACTACCAATTAATAAGTGCAAAAAATAAAAAAGAAAACTATGATAACAATTTATTGCTTTTTAGATTATTGTGCTCATTCTTACAGATATAATAATAAGCAGAGAAGCAGACAAAAAGCAGGCAGTTGAACAGCAAAAACAAAGTCTAGCTCAAATAATTGTTAACTACATGATGTGGCTATGAAGACCTAGAAAAAAACTGAAATAACTGTGCTCTATGAAGTTTACCTGGAAAATGAAAACAAATATGTTTTTAAGGGTTATTAAAATTGGAAAGCTGGACATATCAAATGAGCACAGGTTGGAAATAGTAGAGTGGCATTTATTTATTCAACATTCAACAAATATTTATTAAGTACCTTCTATAAGCAGCCTTATACTATCCTTCACACTTATAATATATTAGCAAGCTAAACAGCAATGCTTTCTACTGTGGAGGACCTTACTTTGTAGCAAAAGCAATCAAGGAGTAACAAACAACCAAACAAACATAATAACTAAACAAAACACATAATACTTTAAAGGTCGTTAGGTAGTATATAAAATGTGTAGTGGGTTTATGGTGAGTAGAAATCTGGATGTGTGTTGAATTTCAAATAGTGTTATCAAGGCAACTCGTTGAGAAGATGAGATTTAACCAAAGACTGTAAGTTAGAGAGAGGATTAGTCACAGGTAGTGCAAAGAGCATAAGGTGATAGTGTTACAAAGAGGCCTGTCTAACTGGAAAAGATTGAGCGATGGAGATAATAGTAAGTGAGATAATCAAAGAGATTATTCGATGTGGACAAGTAAGTGAAACTGGGAGCCTTCAGTGAGTTATGCAGAGGAATGACATGACATCACCTAACATTTTTCTAAGTTTTTCATTTTGTAAAATACGAATAATATAAAACTGACCCCCATTGAGGATTGGTTTTTGCTGTTGCATAACCCAGCCTATTCTGACTGATGCATACATTAAAAAGAAAGAAATTATCAACAGTGTCCAAACTACTAGTGGTTTCAGAAAGATTAAAACTGTAATGGACGATTAATCTAGCAATATGGAGGTTGTTGGTGATGTTGACGAGAGTGGAATGTTTTGAACAAAAGATTCTTCAGAATGGATGTATATTTGCAGTTAAGAGGAAATGGAAAGAAGAGAATTGGAAACTTTGGCATAAACAATCTGAGAAATGTAAATGTTGTAAAGGGCAGCAAAGAAATAGGGCAGCAACTGGGAGGGAGATGGGGTCCAGGCAATATTTTGTTTTCAGATAGAAAAAAAATGGCATGATGCACTAGATGAGAATGATTTAGTAGAAATGGAAAAAAATGCAATTGGAAGGAGAGGATAGAATTCTGTAGTGATGGCTGTGAGTTGTTGAAAATGGTAAGGTCCAAGTGCAATGGCAAGTGCTGTCTGGGCACAAGTGTGGGCAGGAGTATGTGTCTGCAGATGCTTGGAGATGAGTAAATGCCATGGTGAGACACCAGGAGTGCTCTGCCATTGTTTTAATTTTCTCAATAAAGTAAAAAAGCAAGGTCATCAGCTGAGCATGAGGATGAGTAGGGTGACATTAGGAGATTGAGGAGGTAGGAAAATATATAAAACAGTTATCTAAATCACTAAGATATCACAAGTTCAGAAGTTTGAATTTATACAAATCCTGAAGCCTGGACAAGGCATTGCTAAAGATTATCTTTAAAAAAATTAAGCAAGAATCAACTCAATTTTTAATTGGAGCCCAAACTAACATTTGATCATATGTGCCAACAATTGAGAGAAAACACTTAGAGTGCATTGTAAAGAAGTATAATCTAGGAGCCAGAGAACCCATAGTCAAAAACCATCAACCCCTGATAAGCCTGTGATATAGGCCGAATCAACTCCTCAGGCCTTATTTCTTCGTTTTTAAAATCAGAGGTTTCAACTAGTTTGGTAGTTTTTACATAATTTCTGGAAACAAAACCTCTGAAATTAGATGATACTAAAGATCCAGCCTAGTGTTAATATTAATAACTATAAAGCATCAGAGCAATGAGTTTTTTAAAAAATTAAGTGCTATTTACATTTATTTTACTGCTGTAAATATATATATTATATATAATATATATTTATATATTATATATATTATATATTTATGTATATATTATATATATTTATAGATATATACACACACACACATATAATGATTTCTTTTATTCATTTATGTGTTATAATTCCAGGGCTTTCTCTTATTTCTCTAACTAATAGTCATTTGCAGATAATCAGATTTGTGCTCTGGATTTTCTAAATAAATGTGGTAGTGTTAACTTGTGGTAGTTACTTTAAGTTTCAGCCAGTAACTTCTCAGAAATTTCAGCTGAGCTATTCAATCCACAGTATAAGAAACCGCTGGAAACATTCCTGGTTGGAGAGAGAAAGAGCCACATTATAGCTTTGGGTTTGCTAGTAACTCATTTGGTAGTTTAAGAACAACATCTCGTGTCTTTTGTTAGTATCTCTGTTTTCTAAAGAGTAAACAACATATACTGGATCTGCCACTCAAGAATTGACTGGAACAAAATCTACTTTGTCACTAATTTCTTATGAGAAATTTTTATGCGAAAGACATTATCATCTGGTTGTTTCTACAACAGCCCTAATTTAGAGATGTTCTTTTACTTTGGGTTAAAGAATTATTTTAATTATGGGTAAAAGGAAATTTCAAGACACCAAGAAAGGAAGTCTAGGGTTCACATTCACTTTAAATTCATATTAACATAAATATCCACAATATGCTTAGCTAGTTTTCAAAATATCAAGTGTCCAGTTGGTTCTGAACCCCAGATGGCATTTCTCATTTATGTAGGTGGTTTATGAAAAACCGAGTGTCTGCAATTTCCAGCCAAACTGTCCATCTAGCCCAGTAACAGGAGACTCCCTGATTCTGATGAATAGCATTTCTTGGATCTGAAAAGGCAAGGTTGTGAAATGAGGAGAACATTTAATTGTAGTTCTCCCACCACTCTCTCTCTGTCTGACTAAACTTTCTTGAGCCAAGTCCTAATTCAGACAATCTTTTCAGTTATTGGAAAGGTAGTCTCTTCCTAAAAAGATTAAAATGATAGTCATTTGTTAGTGTGAGGCAGCAGCATTGAGTTTGCTTAGGATTCATTTTTACTCTTATATAAATATAGATATAATAAAGAAAAAGGGTTACTGTATCCTAAGGTACATTTTGCTTAATAGAATATTTCTAATAACTCCCTGAAATGCAGAAAAACTCATTTCATGGCAGAAGAATCAGCTGCCACTGAAAAATGATCTCAGGTATCTTAGACAGTATTGGTATGGATTGAACTGTGTCTCTATTTATAAATTGACTCTCTAACCCTTAATGTAAATGTACTTTGAGACAGAAATTTTAAGGAATTAATGTTAGACGAGGTCATAACTGTGTGGGCTTAATCCAATAGGACTGGTGTCTTTATAAGAGAGTGAGCTAAAGCGGGAATGTACATATAGAGAAAAGGCCATTGAGAACATAGGAAGGCAGCCACCCACAAGTTTAGAAGAGATGCCTCAGGAGAAATCAGCACTGCCAACGCCTGGATCTTGGACGTCTAGCCTCCAGGAGTGTGGGAAAACTAGTCTCAGTTGTTTAAGCCACTCAGTCTGTAGTATTTTGTTATGGCAGCCCTAGAAGCCTAATATAACAATTTTATTGGTTAAAAGTATA
>RJWJ010046442.1:0-11375 GCA_004363605.1 Indri indri | reverse complement strand
TTTTAAAAAACATGAACGTTCATCTTTTTCTTATTGATCCTTAAGGGATTTACATAGGAAGGACACCAGGCGGTGGGTCTGACTAGTAACGAGTTTCCCCTTTGCTCTTTAATTTTCTTTATGGCATTTCTAGACGGATAATTTACATTTTTATTGGTTAGATCTGTTAAATCTTTTGCTTTATGGTTTCTTCCTTTAAAAAGTCATTCCCTACTGCTATGATTCTGTAAACTCTATCATCTGTCGTGGGCTTTCTGTTTTCACATTTGTATTATCAATCCGTGTCGGATTTACGGTGACGGAAGCCACAGGCAGGGCTCCACTTACGTTCTTTTGCTCACTGCCCCGGCACACTAGCGTGGGGCACCGTCGCACAGAATGGTGGATGCTTTACACACCGGGCACTGCCCTCGCTGGGGCTTGCGGGTGAGTTCCACCCTCCCCCAGGCAGCGGGCCCCATTCTCACGCTCCCCGGTACCTCTCTGCCGATGCCCGGGCAGGACATGACCTGTGCCCGGGAGGGCGATGACACACAGGAGAAAGAAACTCGGAGCCCACAGCCTGTGGCTCGTGTGGGAAATTCTCAGTCTGTGACTCCAGACCCGTCTGGGGACTGACACCCTTGAGCAACTGGGGGAGCCCTCTCTCCAGAAGGCCCCGGAAGAGCTGCGCAAAGACAAGTACAATTTGCCAACTGTTCTCTGACTTGTTCTGAGACTGACATCGGCTCTCCTCTGGCCCAATCTCACTGTTACGCTGACTGTGGCGGTAACACTCTCCCTGGCCCTAAAAACAAAATCTCTCCTCTTTAAAATGGACCAGGCTGCCCTAGGAATCACGCAGAGAGGCTGGAACCACGTGACTGGGAAGCAAAACGGTTCTCCGCAGTGGAGGGAGACGATCCCAGCCCGACGCGGCCCGGAGGCTGTTTTCTGTCTAAGGGACACCGGCGCCCTCCTCCCTGCCCAGGAAGGCGCAGGAGAGGACCAGGCACACGGGGGGCTCCCCGGAGGCGCGACTAGGTGTGGGGGGGAAAGAGGCGGCTTCCTTTCCTCTGAGCCAACATTTCCTGGATCGTGATCACAGTCCACGAGAGGACACGGCGTGGCACGCCACCGAACGTGTCTACTCCATGCGGCGGGTGTTCAAACTGTTAACCTCCATCTATGGCAAATGATATTGGGTTTCACTCATGACAGGGATAAAAAGCTTTTTAAAAATATCCATTTAATGGAAACAAAGAGTCAACTTAGAGGAAACAGCCAAGCAGGTGATGGCAGAGGTGGGACAAGGAGCCGGCTGAACCTCACGGTGCCGTGTGGCGTGACCGACGCCGGGAAGCCCTGCTATGGAGCTTCTCCGAGCAAAAGCCCGGTTCCTAGTTCTGGCGGGGGGGGGGACGGGGACTTTGACCCACAAGCCCCCCAGCCCCAGACGGCAGCCGGTGGGACGAACCCAAACAGCCCGAGTTCTTTCCGCGTCCGCGTCTGCTGCTTTCCCAGCTCGGCGGTCTGGGGCCCGCGGACAAAAGACCAAAGCAGCCCCTCTGTCCTCACACCGGGTGCCAGAAAGTCTCCAGGACTGGAGCCACCTCCGGCAAACCGGCACACAGGGCCCCGGGCAGGCGGGTGCCGAACCCTTTCCAGGTCGCTGCTCTGCCAACGGCGCAGGCGGGAGGAGCTTTCCTGCGGCTCCGGCTCCGAATCCCGGCAGGAGCCTCACCTGGCGACACTTCCGCCCTCCTTATTTAGCGGCTGACATCGAGGTTGGGTCATCGGACCAAGGCAGGCTGGTCAGGGCACTGTCTGTCTCGATACACCAAGATGCGGGACCGTGGTGCGGAGCAGCACTGGTGCCTGGTGCTCCCACGCCGCCCGGGGCGGTGGGTGGGGGTTGTCCTCAGAGGCACCACCAGCTGTGACCTCCCCCCACTCCATGAACTTGCCCCGGGGCGGAAGAAACGACACCCGAGACCCTCCACCAAGCAGATGCTTCTAAATACTGAACCACAGGAGACAAGGGGCCCCAGAGTCCCTGTCGAACAGTCAGGACAGAGTTCCCACACTGTCCCCTCTAGAGAAAGAAAGCGCTTTGCTTTCAGAATCCCTCTGGGGTGTTTGGTTTTGAAACTGTCCATTCCTACCTTATTTCTAAACACCAAATTCCCTTTCCAGCCTCGCCATCTTAGAACATTTCACGAATGTGTCATTTCAGATGTAACTTTCTCCAGAAAGTGCCGTTTTCTACTGATGCCTTTCTGAAGTGGTAGCCCCCGTCTCACCCCTCATCCTGAGCCCCAGCTCAGGGCAGCCCTCTGCAGCGCCCCCTCCGATTCGTCCTGTGGGTCCCATATCCTCAGTTTCCCTCCCAACTGCCCTCCACTGAAGCTCCCGGAGAAGGAGAGGCGGCGGGCGCCATGCTCGTCGGGCCTAGACGGACACACAAGCCACTCCAGGTACTGTTAGCACAGGGCACTGGATACAGGGACCCGGTCACCCAAGAGGGAGCAGCAGGCCAGTGGGCAGCTTGCAGCAGGAGGCTGGGGCTACTCCTGGGCTGGAGGGACCCAGAAGGAGCCGGGTCACCGGTGCCCAGGATCCCAGCCACCTGCAGGAAGCGAGGACATGGCGCCTGGCCAGGAGGGCGTGACCCCCCACACCTAGGAGGACATCTCCTCTTTGGGAAGGTTCTTCCAACCCTCCAGGAACCGCGAGGCCCAGGACTGAGCCGAGTCTACAGCGGAGGGAGGCCCAGACGCCACGTGGCGGGGCCAGCCTAGGTGGTCCTTGTGGGAAGGGCCTCCCACCCCGCGGTGGCTGTTTTATGGCAGTGCGTGGCCGTTAAGTGAAAACTACTGCAAACCCCTCTTTTAACGAGCCTTTCCATCCCCACTCACGACACCAAACACTATTTTAGTCACACTCGACGGGAAAGCTATTTATCACTATGAAAGTCTTTATCCACTTAAGATGATAAACGCGGTTGCGCTCACGCCGCCCCTCCAGAAGGATCGGCCCTGAGAAGGGAGACGCCACGGCCAGGGACCACCTCCAAGCACAGAGCAGGAGGCGGCGTGTCCTGGCTAGTGGCTCTTCCAGCACATTCTGCACCTGTGCTCCCTGAGGAACCGTTAGGGGCGCCGGAGTCACGGCTCAGAACAGGGAGGAGACGCACCGCCTTCCAGGTCCTCGGCACCCTTGCACGCCCCGGAGCACGGAGGTGGCCGTCGGGGAGGCGGGACGGCCACAGGTGCTGCCCGTCTGTCTTCCACCTGCGGCAGAGTGTCCCCTCCGGTTGCGCAGAGGGTGGGGGAGGCAATTTAAGAACTAACTCAGCTGCCTGTCTCCTGCTGGCGTCCGAGACACACAGGGCAGGTTCTGAAAGCTCCTGCTCTACCCAGAAGATGCAAGAAGTAAGCCCCGTGAATTTAAATTTTTGGTAGCTTAAACCTATTTATCAATAGCTTATTAATAAGGTCTAAGTCTTTTCATGACAGGATGATTAAACTGTTTTTGAAATAATCCATTTTTAATTAAAATGCTACCCTCTTTTGGTTTCTGAGTATATTCAAAAGGAAGCCTTAACAGATGTCTTGTTTTTAAATACACATTATACAGAGCCAATAATTAGAAGAATCCATGCTTTTAATTATATTTTAATTATTCTCTGCCTATCAATGCAAAGTTAAATATCCTTTCTCTATGGTACTAACACTGCTCACTGAAGCCGGCGGACAGCTAGCAGCAGTTCTCCCGTGAGTGGAACCTCCTCTCGGGGATCCGGGCGGCAGCTCGTCAGCAATCCATGCCCCCGTCCCGGCAGGGGCCATGTGACCCTGACCCACTTGGGGTGGTGGCCTCCTGGGCCGAGGCCTTGTGAGAGTCCCACTGTGAGGCCAGAGCAGCAGTTACACGCTGAGGGTCTGAGCACCCCCTCCACGCAGCCTAAACCCCGTCAGTGGAGGAGGGGCCCTAAGCGGAGAGCCAGCAGCGTGCTCACACTCCACTTCCTCTTCCTGGGCACACTCCCCAGCCTCTCTGCAGGTGGGCTGGGTCCCAAGACTGACTCCCAGCAAGAGGAATATGCAGTGATGTGTGCTGCCTCCAGGCCCTGGGTGTGAGTTTACGAGTGGGTGTGAGTTCTTTGTGTTCTCTTCCCCCTTCTCTGAGGGAACAGACTTGGGCGATGGCAGCAGCCCTGAGTCGCTGCTGGAGCACAGCCACTGAGCCAGGCTTAGACTGCAGCCCGAACAAGAATCAGCCTTCACTGTGCTACGTACGCCACTGAGATCTGGGTTTCTGCTGTCACTGCAGCAAACGCTGTCCTGTGCTGACTGACACACGTAGCAATCTAGAACACGTAACAGCGGAATTTTAAATCAATGGGGCAAAGACTTTATTCCAAAGACAATGGGTTAACTCATCATTTTGTAGGGGCAGAAAAGCCAGAATTCTTGTTTATATATTACTCTTAAATGCATTTTCGATAGATTAAAGAGTTAAATATAAAAAGTGAAACCACGTGGACACATGGATAGCTATCATACGAATGTTTGGTATTATACCGAAAATATCTTTTTTAAAAAAATCAAAAAATCATAAAGATAGCAGAAAACATGCAAACAGCTGAATCATATTGAGGCAGAAAAGGTGATTATGCAAAAGCAATGAAGTGAAGATATCGACTATACGGGAAAGGATCTGTGCGAGTACTCGTATTTAAAATTTCTGTCTATCAAATTGGGGGAAATGCCTTCAACATATAGAATAACGTGAAAAGCCCCTATTATAAAGCACTGTTATAGACCAGAAAGTCAACCATAAATGTCACCATAGCAAATGGGGCAAAAGTCAGACAAGCCACAAAGATTAATGCCCAGGAAATGCCTGCGAGAGTTTATCCCGGCCAGTTCTCAAAGGCGCACAAAATAAAGATGGGATATGGCTGTTGCCTTACCAGACTGGTACAGCTATAGTAATAAAAACAATACAGTTAACCTCGAGGCCCGTATGGGGTGTCCAGCGCATGGCTGAGAGTGTGGCTTCTGGAGAGATGCCACCTGCTTTTCTGTGACCCTCCTGTCCGCCGTGGGGTCTTGGGCCAGTTCCTTAGAGCCCTCCAGGCCTGTGTCCCATAAAGCGGAGAGGAGCTCACAGGATGAAGCCCCGGGAAGCATGTCGTTCTTGTCACCTGCCATTAACACCAGCCACAGCTGTGACGGGAGAACAGCTTTCTGGAAGGTAGCTTGGCTTTGTGCATCAAAATTTTCTGCAGCAATTCCATTTGCAGGAATTCACCCCAAAGAGAGGATCGGTTAACCCCCCAAGAGATGCTAGAGGAGGCAGCTCGCCCAGTGTCCTTCGCGCTGGGGACGACCTGGCCGTCCCAGCAGGCAGCTGGGTAAGTGGATTGTGGTGGAGCCCCATGTGCGCCCCGGTTCACTGGCAGGAAGAGGTTTCCCCCGCACAGAGGAGGAGGAACAAACTCCGCACGGTGTGAGCCCTGCAGATCAAAGCCTGCCTGTCTGTGCCCCTGGAGAGATCTGGAAGCCTGTTTGCTAAAGCCATTGGGGCTTGTGAGCCTCTGATCAGAGGATTTTTTTTCATATCTGGTTTATAATGCTCTGTACCGACTGAATTTCCTACTGGCATATGTATTATCTTTTTATCAGAATAAAAGCTATTTTCATTTTGAAAATATTTTTTGGAAGAAATGAAAGCTGCCTGTCGGAGACCAGCTCCCTGGACCTAGCCTGGCCCTGCTGGCCCCAGTGGGCCTTGTCCCCGACGCGCTGTGTCCTGCAGACGCCACCCACACCGCGCTAGCACAGCCGCAACCCATGAGGCCGCCACAAGGGGTCGCTCGTGCACACCATCTGCCACCCGCCCCGAGCACCTTGAAAAACCTGCAGCCTGGCTTTCGGACCACAGCTGTACCTGTTTTCTACAGCACCGCGGTGGACAAATTTAAAAACAGGCAACTCAAGCCCAACTGCCTCCTGACTCCACCAGGAAACCCCACAGTGGGTTGAGATCATGCAAAGTCTGGATGGCCCAGCTGGGAGCGCAGGAGGAAGCTTCTCTGCCCAGGAAGACTGTGCTGTTCCTTGGAAACAAGCTTGCTGCCGTGAGCAAACCCAGCAGGTATGGGAAAATCACCTGGAATGTATAAAACATCACATTCCCCAAATCCCCCTGGACGGAAGTCTCGGCTTCAGCAAACAGCTCAGATCTGGATGGATTTCCTTTCATAGCTTCTAAATCCCCCAACTAAAGGCACGGCCTCATGGCAAAGGTGGGAAGTTTGGGGTTCCAGGTGGTGGCCCTCCCAGGGCCTGAGTCACACGTGTGTCTTCCAGAAGCACCTCGGCCTCAGCTGTAGCAGCCTGCAGGCGTGGCTGGCCCGTGGCGACAGGCCCTTCCTCCCATCCCGCCTGCAGCTGGGTGTTCGTGGCTGAAAACATTTTATGAAGATTATTTCTAACCCTCCCATCCCAGGATAAGCCAGTGGTCCTCAGGGGCCCAGGAGCTACACAAACGCATGCCGCCCCCCTCCCGAACCAATTCCAGCCCTCATCTTCCAGCCTTCCTCATCTTGGACACAAAACATCCCCAGTGGTGCCCACAAGCGCCAGCCTCCCCAGAAACTTCAATAACTAAGGAAGAGGTTTCTTAATGAAATTTCTGCAGTCTGCTTGCCAGTTCTCCTGCCTTTAGTGTGAGCAAGTGTTTTCTCCCTAAACCACGGTGCCGGAGCACCGCCTCCCCGCCAAGGGGGCATCCGCACGCCACAAACACGCAGGGCGCGCCAAAGCCCTTGAGACGCGCTTAGAATAATGAAGCCCACTCTGCGCCTTCGGGGGACTTAACTAATTTATAAGGCAATTTTAATAATAACTATATATTAATTTTACATCCCCTTTTTACCTATTTCAGTGGCTATGAACTGTTAGGTAATATATTACAATGGGCTTCTGGGGACTTTTTATTAACTAATGCCCCATATTTAAAAACCTTCTTGTCAAATGAGAAACATTAAGAAGTGCTGTCCCTTTTATAATTGCCTCTAATAGACTCAATATTCAGGTCCTGGCCTGAACAGACAGCCCAGGCAGCACTTCCCTAAATTGCATTTAACTTTTCATTTTCTTTCTGTCATCGGCTGGCGGAATAATTCTGGAAGCACGCAAATGGCCATTTCACCGCGCCGGCCTGCAGCTCCTGAGATGTCTGTAAATCTGGAAGTCGGGGGGGACACGCGGGACAAAGGGTGCAGCAGCCTTTGTGCCGAGACCCTTCTGCAGTGGCCCTGCTGTCGTCTGTGGGTAACCTGTTCATTGACATATAACATACATCCAGTAAAGCACATGCATCTCAGGTGTCCACGGATGAAACCTCACAAATGTACTCCCTACGCAAAGATCCAGAACGTTCCTAGTCCTATAGCGGGCTCCATCGCCACCCCTACCTGTCACCGAAGTTCTGTTTGGGAACTTCATGTCAATGGGACCATTCGGCATGTGCCCTTCTGAGGCTGGCTTCTCTCACGCCACGTCACCCTCACTACGGCGGCCGTCCAAGCCCCTGCACGAAGCAGCAACTGTTCACGCTCACGGCCTGGCGGTGCACACACGATTTACCACCCGTCGTGAACGGACTTGGCCTCCCCCAGCTTCAGGCGACTCCTGTCCTCGTGCAGAGCCTCTTGTGCCTGTCCTTTGACGCACTGCGGCAGGCGGAGTGGGACCACAGACGCCGGTACGGCTGCCCGTCACTGACAGCGACTGTTTCTGTTTGCTTTTCCCCTGGCGGGGAAGAAACCCGCAAGCCCATCGCTTTACGAGCCCTATTGCGGGGCATCCGAGTGACGCACCAGCCCGGGAGCAGGGCAGGTAGAGATGGCCTTCTACAGTCACCCCCACCCGTGGGGGACAGCACAGCCGGCCTCGGGCAGGAACATGAGAGGTTCTTCCATAAACAGAGACTTCACAGAGATGTGACACATAACCCCATTGACCGGGGGCATCTGAAAGTGGCTGGGAAAGGTCATGCCCTTTGGTGGCCTCTGGGCCTTGGGAACAGGGCTGGAGCAGCGGGAAGGCCAGCATGTCACTCGTTCTGGGGCCCCGGCCCTCTTGGCTGTGAGAGGGAAGGCCTGAGACGGAGCACTCAGGGCGTCACAAGTACTGTGGCTACAGATGGCAGAAGGAAGCCCTGGGGCCCACGGACCGACCGGAAAGATCAAAGGCTTGAGCCAGAATAGGACGCTAAGGGACGGGGGAGGAAGGAGGTGGCACAGTGAGCGTCTTGGGACTTGGGGGCCAAGTGAGGCTGCGGAGGTGACCGCACCCTTGTCCTTGGCATTCCAGGCAGAGGAGAGAAGGACCAGCGCCTCCACCCCCCAGGGCCTGCTTTGTTTTCATTTCCAAACTCAAAGGCCCCTCAGCTGAGCCAGTGTCTGATCTCGGCTCGGCTCGAAGCCACAGGGGACCCTGGTGAGGCCAACAGAGGAGCCTCAGCTGCGACAGCCTGGGGTGTCGGATGGGCACTTGGGAAATCAGGGCCCCAGAAGCCAGTGTTCGCAGTCTGTGAATAATAAATGTAATTAACATGATGGAAAACAAAATCTGGAAGCCGAGCGGGGGAGAGTGACTCATGGGGTTGCTGCCCCTGCCACCTCCGGTGCCCAGGCCTCTAGATGGGCAGGTGGCTGGGAGGTGAGGGGCCCAGGCCTGGCCGGGGTGGGGGATGAGATCCCCCAGAACCATGCCCCGCTGCTGAGTCCCAGCGGGGTCTCCCTGGTGGTGAGGTCCCTGGCCCCCACTGCCTCGCCCATAAACCAGGAATGACAATCACACTTGGGATGTTGTCACAGGGGTGCTGTGAGAGTATCTGCTAATACCATGACCCGCAGTTCCCGCAGCTGTACCTGGGGTGCAGAATCTCCAGGGGCTGCACCTCCCAAACCCATGGAGCCCCCAGCTTGGTCTCGGGCACTCGCCCCCGGGGCACTCGTGTCTGCTAGGCTGAGACACTGGGATGGGGGCTGCGGGGAGAGGACGGGCCCGGAGGAGGAGGAGGAGGAGCATGAAGGAGAGACGGAGGAGAGGAAGAGGAGGGGCAGAGGGGGGAGGAAGGAGAGACGGAGGGATGGGGAGAATGGGGCAGGGGCGTGGGCACTCGGCGGGCAGCCTTCCCCGCAGACCCGAGCACCACCCAGGGCCCAGGACGGGGTGCTGGCATCAGCAAGTCTGAGGGCTCCAGGCCTGCCAGGGCGGAGGAGGCTCGGCCGTGGGCCATGAGCCAAGACCCTCCCCTCCATCCCCACAGGGGGCACAAGGGCTGGTCAGGGAAGATGGGCGAGGTGTTACCAGGAAGGTTCTCTCACTGCAAATTGCGCCTTTATGGGAAAATCAATGTTATTGCCGCCTTGGTCTTCCCACGCTTGTTGCTGGTCTAAAGCAATCACTCCACGGGCAACAGGCCGGAACCGGGCCAGTGCTCCTGGGTCGGCCGCCCGGCCCCATCCCTGCACGCCAGGAGGGCCAGGAAGAGAATCTGTCATAGAGTGACATCACGCCCAGCTCTCCGAGCACTCAGGAGGTCCCTGTGGCTTGTTCATCTGGCCGGTGGGCAACACTATTGCACATTTGTATGCCAGCAATGCAGCACCGCGATCACAGGATGAGCAGGGCAGACCCGGGCCCCTGGTCCACAGAGACGAAGGGGTCCCCTGATTGACCGTGACAGCATTAAGTTCAACAAGGCAGAAGCCGTGAGGCTTGACGGAAGACTTCCTGGAGGAGGAGGAGTCTTTAGCAGAGGAAGGAGCAAGTGAGAAATCCGGGCGTGGAGAGAAGTTGGGCACGAGATGTGGCCAGCCAGAGCTCAGGGTCACTGAGGGGAGCTGGCCTCTCTGAGAACGTGGCCCCAGGGCCTGGAGAAGATACACAGCCCTGGCCACCGGGCTCTGACCCTCCCAAAGGCTGCACCGCCCAGTCCTGGCAAACCACCGCTCTGAATGCTAAGGTCAACTTTTTCCCTTTCAAGATTCTTTCAAATGACAGCTTGTTTAACTACCAGCATCAGCTGGCCGGCAATTCCACGAACGAATGGCTCTCAGCTTGTCTCTGAGTTCAGCCACTTTTATCTGTCCCCAAGTATTTGGCAGGAACCAGCTGCATCAATAAAGAAACGTCAATTTTTAGCAGCCACACGAGATGCAAAGGGTCAGATGGATTTTCCGTAGGCAGACAGGGCGCCTGCAGGAGCCGTTATTAACAGCTGGGGGACACACGCCAGGCCCGAGAGACAGCGCTCCCGATTTCGACTGGATTAAGGAGCTACTGCAGGCACCAGGCCTCCAAGCGTCATAAATAATGCTAAAATTCCAGACTGTGGTTGAACTCTCTGCCGTCACCATGGTGTAGGTCACAATGTGTTTGATGTCTCATAGCAAAATGACAAATATCTTTCTCAGCTACCAGGTACAGAGAGCCCACTGGAATAAATCCAACCACACTGCCCGGTACAGGCAAGCGGGTGGCGACACGCAGGGGAGAACCTCTCTGCGGGGGGTGATGGTGTCAGAATCACACAGGCAGTGACTCCCGCAGGGGTGGGGCCCACGCAGTTTGGGGCGTGACCCTCGTGCCGCTTCCTGCCATGCAATCTCATTGTTGGAAGAGACGGGGCTCCAAACCCTCCGTAACATGTGGGGTGGACACCCGGCACCCCCGCCCCGCCCGCAAAAACAACCGAGTCACAGCGGAGCCAAAGAAGAGACAGAAAGAGTAACGGAGTGAAGCGTCCGACTGTGAAACAGGAGACCACGGTGCGTTAAAGCAACCGGCGACTCCCCCGGACAGCTGGCAATAACCCTGCCGTCCCGCTGGCTGGCCCCTGCCCAGATGCAAGCCCCAAGGGTGACCAGGAGCCAGGGAGGGATCTCAGCGGGCAGGTCTGGGGTGCTGGGTTCTGGCACCGACCCTCAGCCGGAACACAGTGAAGAGACCACCTGCTCTCTGGGCCCACACTGTGCCCCCTCAGCAGGAGAAGCAACGTCCAGCTCAGGGACCCCAGACCAACGCAGCGGGGCTGCCTCCCCTCTGGCTGACTGGCAAGTGAGGGAGCAGGTCCAAGGGCTTCCCCCGCCCTCAGCCTGATCAGGTACAAGGCCGAGACCCACACCAGGGCTCTCTGCGCCCCCAGCCTCACGATGGAGAGCTCTTCCGCTGCCCAGGCCTGGCGTAGACCCTGGGTGACGGAGGGATGGGTGGCGACAGCCCAGCCCTGGGGGGAAACGTCCTCCCTATGTTGGTCATCCTCCTCGGAGCAGAACCGTGACACCCCAGTAACAAACAGTGGTCCCTGCC
>RJWJ010046441.1:0-11358 GCA_004363605.1 Indri indri | reverse complement strand
AAGAATGAAAAAGAAATTTTGCATAAAGATTTCATTCATCAAGGAAACCAGGTATTTAGGAATATAAATTGGCCTTAAGGATTTGAATTCCAGACCAGTTCATTTCATTAGTTCACTTACAATTTATTTACTCATTCGGCAAACACTGATTTGGCATCCTCCGTGTACCAAGAGCTCATGCTGCTCACACCTGGTATGGGTCTCAGAAGCCTCTCTGGCACCATGTTGCACTTTACTTGGCTTTCCAAAGTGAAACCTGTTTCAGGTTCATCCTTGAATCCACCCGCTAATGTCAAAATGGCAATTTGCCTCTTAATTTGCAGCCAGGGGCTTTCCAGTTAGTGAGAAAGGTTGATGTCACAGAGATAGAGAGACCAAAAGAAGCAATTTGTCTCCATTTCTGCCGATGAGGCCACCCAAGCAAGTTTTCCTGAGGCTATGGTACTCTGCAGGGCTCTCATTCATTATCCATAGAATCTAGAAGCCCTGTGGCTATTGCGAAGATAAGCTAAGGAGCGCATATTACCTAATAACCGAGGTTAAATTATCTAATCTTCCTTCGTTATTGGAAAGTGGCCTGGGAACACCAGGTGTTAGAGACAGGTTTTCCTGTCTAATCAGTTTCATGTGCACTAAGTGCAAGAGATAACACATGGTATATTAAAAGCCAAACCATATTAAAAGTTAACCAGTTAACTGTGGGAATAAGATAAAATGAGATTGTAGAGGAGCTTAATAATGCCAAAGTGCTACAACGTATCTGTTACTATTATGGGTCCTTTATGATGTCAGTCAGCTTCAGTGGACTGGCTATGTCACGATTAGAAGGTATTAAAATCTCACAAGGGCTTTCTTATGGACAGTGGGCTGGTAGAAGCCAACACATTTCTAACTTTAATATGCATATGAATCCCTTGGGTATCTTGTTAAAATGCAGGTTCTGAGTCAGCAGGTCTGGGGGGCCTAAGAATCTGCATTTTTAAAAAAGCTCTCGGATGATGTTGATGCCTCTGGTTCATGGACCATATTTTGAGTGGCATGGATGTAAAATTAAGTGTATGTATTATCATTCCTCAATTCTCATTATATATCATCAAATCAATTTTATTTTTGTCCATCTTTCCCTTTTAAAATTTATTCAGTAATCATTGGTGCCCCTGGATGAAAACTTCTCAAGACTCCACGCCTTTTCTGCTCACACTTAAGTAAGAGACCATCGTACTGTCAATTAAGATCATGAACACAGGCTCAATTCAGTAACTAGATTGCAAGCCCAAGATATTAGCCAAGCTCTGACCTTGACTTAACAGGCAAATCTCCCTTGGCCCAGTCTGGGCCTACTTCCCCTGCAAGTCTGCCCTGGAAAGGGGCCCTCATTAGCCTTTCCGTATTTGCCCACCGTGGGTTAAAGCTGATGCTTTCCCTTGTGGGGCACTTTCATGAGTCTTTGTGATTCCTTCTCTGGGGACCTCTCTCCTGCAGTTCCCTTGTTGCTGGCTGACAGAGCCTTCTCAAGTCCAAATGACCACTTGTTCCTCCTGCTTTGGATCCTAGGAATTTGGCCTCATCCCCAGCTTCTTGCTGCTGCCCTCTAGGACCCCACATTGGACCAGACCCTAGCGAGCTCTCTCTCACACTAGCTCGCTCCCCTCTGCTGCCCAATGCTGGTCCACAGGAAATAGCTCTAGTGTCCTTTGCCCTGAAAAACTCTGGAAGTTCATGTGGATCTGTCCCCAGAGCAGTTATTCAACCATCCCTGGCCCTCTAGATTTCTTGAGCAGAGGTGAAATGCAGGGGCAGGGGCCCCGAAGTGCACGGATGCTCCACTCAGCTCTCTAAGTGGACCCATTGGAGTCCCTCTCAATAGAGTGGGATGACAGAAGCTATTATGGCAAAGTGCTGTCCTCACAAGTATCCCTTCTCCTTCCCTCTCTCAGCCCTTTTATATTCTCAAAGCGAGTCAGAGAGCTCAGAAATTTCCTTTGAAATTCTTTATACAGCAGTTTTGTATCTCACTTTTAAAGTCACTCAACATTGTTCTAATAATAATAATAATAATAACAATGACCTAAGTTCAGCAAGCACAATAATGCCATGAGATAGGCATGATACATTTCCTCATTTTACAGGGGAGAAATTGAAGCACAGAGAGATTAAGTATAATAAAAAATGCCTGATGTGAACCTAAGACATCTTACGTTTGTCCTCTTAACCACTACGCTGTGCCTCTGGTAGAAGACTTCCGAATATTTGAAGATGATGTAATGATAAATCCAAAAGAGAACAGGAAAGAGCAAATGGTATAACAGACCTGCAGAGTGAAATCTTTGGATAACATTTTGGTTCTAAGTCTTGACTATTATTGCCTTTAAAAATAGATCCTTGGATTGTATTTCGTAATGTGTTTTCCATGGAAAATTAGACCCATGAAGAAATCTTCAATCATTCAACACATATTTACTGCATGTCACAGAGGAAATTCTATCCCTCTTGCAGCTTACAATCTATTAACATGTTATAGATTCTAAGAAATCCTGTAGAAAAGTATATTTAACCCCAAATTATTTGATATTGGGTTTGTTTTAGTCCATTTTGCATTGCTATAAAGAAAATACCTGAGGCTAGGTGATTTGTAAAGAAAAGAGGTTTATTCGGCTCATGGTTCTGCAGGCTGCACAGGAAGCATCTGCTTCTGGTGAGGGCTTCAGGGAGCTTCCAATCAAGGCAGAAGGAGTAGGGGGAGCAGATGTGTCACATGGCGAGAGAGGGAGCAAGAGAGAGGGAGGAGGTGGTGACAGGCTCTTTTCAACAACCAACTCTTGTAGGGATAATAAAGTGAGAACTCACGTGTTGTCATGGGGAGGGCATCACACCATTCATGAAGGATCCAGCCTCATGACCCAAACACCTCCCACCAGGCCCCACATTCAATACTGGGGATCAAATTTCAACACGAGATTTGGAGGGGTCAACGTCCAAACCATATCAGAGCTCTTCTGCTTGATTTTTTTTAGTAACACAAATAACATTCTTTGGACATTCCTTAGAATTGGCTTTTGGGAGTTAACCAATGGATTCACTGGTTAATTCAGAGATGATGAGTGAAAGTGCATCTTTTAATTATGTTTTCTTTTTTCCTTTGGCTGTGAAGAGTGCTTAGTTTGCAAACACCTTTTGCCATAATTTGGCAGATTTTTCTAAACACGTTAAACCTAACTTGGAAGTAAACCCCTTTATAAATAACATTGAAAATAAAGCAATAATGTGTTAACATCTGTACATGTAAGGTATGAGGTTTGGTGCAATGATTATCAACCTCACCTGCTGGTTAGAATCACCTGGGAAACTTTTAAACGCCTGATGTTCGGGCCACACCCAGGCCAATTAAATCAGAATCTCTGGGGGGTAGAATCCAATATCTAGATCCAGGACTCTGGTTTGAGCCCCCATGGTCCATGTGATAAACAAAGACAATTAGGTGAATTCAAACTACCTCTTTAAAAAGGAGATCAAATTATCTACTACCAACAGAGTTAGTCTGGCTAAAATAAAACGGTTAAAATGTATAAAATTTTCTTTCTTTATTACAAAAGCAAATGTGTACTACTTAATGTTTCTACATAGCGGCAATTATCTAGGATATTCCTTACTGAGGTTTTATAATTTATGGCCTTTTGTGTAAGTCTTCTCTCCTTCTTTGGCTCTCATTTGTCAATTTTATATTTCCAAACTTCACTCTGTTGAAAATAATGGAATTAGATCAATATAATTATGTTAATGGATATAACTTGCAGCTCATTTGAAAGACAATGGCAATACATATTTTGATAAGTTCTATATTTCTCAACTCATTGACCAGAAATGTATTAATGATATAATGCTAGTATTTTGAATGTCTGAGAGGTCAGTGGATGACACTTTAGAGATAAAAAGCTACTCAATGTGCATGAAACTGGAATGAATGATTACAATGAATATATTTAAATTATCTTTAATGTCCTGTTTTTAGCAGCACATTTTATTCAAACTCTTCAACCATTAATCCTTGAACTTAAATACATCAACTAGGTATTTTTGTTCATCACGTCTCACACAATTCTTTGCCCTTTTGTTTGAATAGTGAACATAATTCTGTTGCTAAATGAAAGAAAAAAAATCATGGGGATATTAAAAAACACAGTGTCAGAATCATGTGGTTTAAGAAGAACAAACTCGGGGTAAATTCCTACTCGACATTTCCTTCCTTTGCATTTTGGTTGCACACGAGTCCTTCTTTTCTCCCTTGGTCTTTGTCTTTCTTTGGCTCTTGCTCTTGTCATGCGTAGATTCTTGGTTTGAGATTTCCATTTGCAGTGGGGAAAACAATACCAAAAGTCTTTAGGTAGTGAGGAACTTCCAAGATATCTTTGTAGTAACTTTAGGAAAGAGAAATCTATTAGATGCTTTCTCCCTGAGAAGGCAGTAGAAGTTGTGAAAATGAAAAGGAGAGGATGGTAGTTAAAAAGAATCACCTGTTGGAATATTTGAGTGAGGGTGAGGATGCAGGAGTCTTGGAGAGAAAACGGATTTGTGTAAACGGAAGACTACTTAATATTCTATAGAGGGAAGCCACTGGATTAGCAACAAAGGACGTTAACATTTAATTTTCTTTATTCTTATCAAAAAATAGACAAACTAAAGAATAAAGTAATCTTGGGTACATGCATTCACTGAAAAAAGTCATTTGTAAATTTCAGAAGCGTGAACTGCTTTCTAGGGACTACTGTTTAAAGGTCATCTACCTGAAAAGAATACATTTTAATTAGACTTTGGCAAGTTCTTCATCACTGCTTTGTGAAGATCTGTTCCAACAGGCAATACCCAAGAGAGCAGGATTTTAAAAATGGAAAAGGTCAGCAAACACTATCACGCAGATCTAAGTCCTGTGAAACAGGCAGCTATGTTGGTATAATTCGTCTTTCTAGTTGTCATTTGCTAGCCTAAAGAGCATCTTTGGGCTGGCTTAGTTTAAAAAACAAAACAAAATACTTCCCCCACCCTACCTCCCAGACCCCCATGGTACAGGGAAAGCACTACACAGGGAGTTTGAAGATGCTAAACTGAGTCCTGATTTCTCTGTAAATAGCTAAGAAGTAACTGGAGCCTCGGGTTCATCAACTGTCCAGGTAGGATGCCCTCCGAGGTCTCTGAGATCCAAAATCATATGAATTAGCCTAGAGCCAGATGGAGCATATTTGCTTAAACCAATAGTGACATCTGGTGGCTGGATATACCAATGACGGATTTAGCAACCTCCAAGCTTTCCCAAGAGCCTGGTAAAAAATGGCTGCCTTTTCCATTTGATAATGTTCCAAGGGCCAGTTGGAAATCTTATTGTTAAGATTTTGTCTTTCTAACTTATTGTTCATATCATGAATTATTTTCATTTTAATTTTTTATTAAGCAGGTGAATGAGCAACATGTTTTTCAGTGAATGACACTTTGATAACCCTTTTCTTTTAAATGTAATTTTATAAACAAACCTTCAGATTCCTTTGACCCTGCGGCTACTTCTCTGAAGTAGACTGCACTGCCATGTGATTGCTTGGATTAGTGCAGCCTCAAATTTAAAAATGAATTATTAACAGTTAAATTGTTTATTCTCTCACTTATTCAGCTCCTACTCTTGTGCTAGGTAGCAGATATTCAGAAACAAAAGCACCCCCTGAACTACGGAAGCCTCCCTCTTAGAACCCAGAGAACTGACAACACATTGGCTGGGGTTCGAGCTCCCCTTTTGTAAATACAGACAGAGGCAGAGTAAATCTCAATTTTCATCCTGTTTGCCATACTTTCCTGGTTTTCCTTCCATGGTGGTAAGTCCTCACCCCTGCCTTTTAAATCCCAACTCTCCTCCTCTCAGACAACTCTTAGTTTCTACACAGGAATGAATGCATGAGCAAGCACACTTTTATTATATGTTTACTATTTTCCCCCTGTATTTAATAATCATAATTTGGGAGGGGTAGAATCTTAATATTCCTTTCAGTACAGAGTGACCAGTGTTAGGTCCGAAGCTGAGAGAGAGACACAGGAAGCCTCATGTGCAGCAAAATATTTATTTATTTTGAGCATCTGGGTGCAGATGGGTGGAGGCCAAAAAAGGCATCCATGAGAGAAAAGGGGAGAGAGAGTCTTGGGTTTTATGGAGTTTTTTGAGAGGAGTACTTTTCAAACAACCCAGAGGTATAAGGAAAGTAAGTTCCCCTCTTGCATTCCATTTCTTTATCTCTCTAGGGAACAGTGAGGAGGCATAAGAATCTTCCTTATCAGGAGGGATGAGGAAAGTAAGTTCCCCTTTTGTATTTCATTCCTGTATCTCCCTAGGGGTCTGGTAAAGACTACGATACACCCCTAGGTACACCCCTAGGAAGGGGAGATGGGTGGGTTCTACAGGAGGTTTGGATGGAAGTTTGGGGAGGGTGAATTCTTTAAACCTAACAACCAACACCTCCAGTTTAACCCTTCTCCAAATTGGTTATCTCAGAATTCCCACCATTCCCAGTCTCAGTCTGTACCATAGTGCTCTAGTCTATCTTTTTTCAGCATTATTTAAATTTATTATCATTATTAATTTGTCTGTTGCTGGTTCTTTCCTTACTATGTAAGAGAAGAAACGCAAGTCTCAGTGCATTTAAACAACTTTCCTGAGGCTCTAGTAAGGACTAAGTGAGGAATGGAAGCCAAGTCATTAGAGTCTGTGGTCTGAAGTTGTTACAGCACACCCAAACTGCCTGCACAAATGCAAAGGTGAGACCCTCCCTACCCAATTCCTCTTCAGTTCCTCCTTCCTTTACTGTCTATGGCCTCTGGGATATTTGTGGATAAGAAAGTGAGCCAACAAGAGAGAATGTAGAAAGAGCCTCTCTCCCCTCTATGCTCAACCACTGTGGCTTTTGGAAGAGGAAGTGGAGTCATAGACAGGTATATATTCAGTTTAGTTTACCTAGAAACACAGACAGGTGATTCAAACAGAAATCTGAAATATTTATAAAAGACTGTAGGAAAATATTTACTCTGGGAACTCTAACCATTTTGTGCTTGAATCATTTATATTCTTTACTATTTAGAGCTGCTGTTGGCCTTGCTATCATTTATTCATTTGTACATTGAGTCAATAAGCCTTTATTAGCAGCTACTATAAGGATGAACTAGACTAGGCAATTTTCTTAAGTATTTAGAGTCAAAGAAAATTTCCTAGACTTACAGTTGTATTTTAAAAATATTGCTCCTATGTTCATGTATATAGCCTAGGGGGAAGATAAATTTGGACACATGACAGTGACATAGAGGATGGCTTGTTATTGGTTCCCAAATTCTAGCGTATTCATGTGCCGGTACCTAATAGTGCCTGTCACACAGCAGATGTTCCATGTATAATTGCTGACTGACTGATGAATACGGTGATGCCATCCTTCTGCTGAAGGTCCTCTGAGAGCCTCCTGTTATACATACATACAATACATATGATAAAGTCCCAACATTGACCCTGACCTTCAAGCCCTGCTAACCTTTCGAAGCCCCATACACACTGGGCTTTTTAAACCTTCGCCTCTCCAAGGACTTTTGCACATGGTTTTTCCTCTATCTGGAAAACTTTTTTCTTTGTTCTTCCCCGGGTCTCTGTTAAACTGTCACATTCTCAAAAAGGCCTTGTTTGGTTACCCAGTTTAGGTTCCCCTCTATTCTCTATCTGACACCTTTTTTCTTGCCTTTGTAGCATTTGCCCCAATTTTCAATTATTTAAATTAAAAAAAAAATCCTCTTTGTTTTTGTTTCCCAGGTAGCTGGCCCAAGGGCTGTCTGTGGTAGGCACTACTCAGCAATATAGGGACAGTGGAGTGAATAGTCAGAAAGTGAGGTTGCTGTGTGCTTTTCTCTAATGACTGGAGAGTATTTGGGGGTAAAATAATATTTTTCTTCCTCCCAATAAACCTCAGCAGGTTTTCTCTGATAGAGTTAAGAAAATTTCTTTTTGGTTGGTGGGTCAGATAATTCTGGTTTCATATTTTGTAGATAATTTCTCTGCTACTATAAGCTTCATTTTGTAGAAGCAAAAGCTCTGGCAGTACATTAATGTTTACTTTATTAATGGTTTACTGAATACCTACTAGGTGCAGGACACTGAGATACACACTTGGGATTGAATAATTAGTAAGATGGAGTCCTTGCTTTCAAAGAGCTTACATCTGTCTTACTCTGCTAGGTTGCTAAAACAAAATACCATAGACTGTGTGGCTGAATACCAGAAATTTATTCTTCTCAGTTCTGGAAGCTGGAAGTCCCACATCAGGGCGCCAGCATGATCAGGTTCTGGTGAGGGCCCTCTTCCTGCCTTCCAGATGGTCGCCTTCTTGCTGCGTTCTCACATGCTGAGAGAACGAGAGAGATCTGGTATCTCTTATAAGGGCACTAATTCCATCATGAAGACCCTACCCTCATGACCTCATCTATCCCTAATTACCTCCCAAAGGCCCCATCTTTAAAAGCCATCGCATCGACAGTGAATCCTTCAACATATGAATTTTTGAGGGACACAAACATTCGGTTTATAACACATCCCCTCCCAGGGAAGACAAGCAAATAAGAGGTAATGATCATGTAGAGTGGACTTGGGTAGGAGTCCATTGTGCTGTGAATTCCTTAAGGAGGACCCTACTGGGTTGGGTGGCCATGAAAGCTTTCCTGGAGAAGCATTTTAAAGTTGATACCTGAAGAATAAAAGCACATGTGTGCAGGCCAAATTAAACTAGGCTGGTTGAGAAAAAGGGAGAAAGACATTGTTTTTCTGGTTGCTCTTCCCTGTGCTTTGTCAGACCAAGAGCGAAAGCAGATGTGAGACTATTTGGCTGAGGGTACTTTCAAGTTTTCTGACAGGTTAGCATCTGACAAATAGTGTTGCACTTTACTTTCAAAATCTGGACAGCTTGTTGCATGCAGGACTGCCCAGGTAATAGATATATATTTACATTTTAGTCAAATGAGACAAATAAAAGATCCCGAAGAATTCCAGGTGTTCTACAGTGTTGGTGACATTACCTTTTATTTTGGCAGGAAGACTACCCATCCTCTGGGCAGCACAACATCACTTTACCACTAAGAGAACAGTCCCAGAAAGGAGGCTCTAATGAGAAGTGAGGACCCACCTTGCTCCAGAGGCTCTCAGGACTAGACCCCTTGTGCTTCACATCCTGTTTCCCTGGGTCACCGCCAGAAGCCCAAGCTTGCCAGGCCCCCGGAATCTTTACTCCTGTCCCCACGTGTACATCCCTCCATTTGACTCAATCTCCTGTGATTCTTGACTTTCCAGACCTTGCCGTGGTGCCCTCTGAAACTTAGGCCACCATCAGCAAAATCCCCTCTTTCCTCACACTTCTTTTCTGAATGTGTTCTTCATCTTCTTACTCCAACTGCAACCTGGCTGTTCCTGGAGGCTCTCAGATGCAGACTGCTTTTGCTCTCACAGCTCTACCACGGTGGGTTGAATGTCATCCTCCAGCCAACTGGTGCTCCCAACCCACCTGTTATCCCTTGTCCCTCCCAAGCCCAGTTCCTTTGAAGTGCATGCTTTTAGTGTACTCGCTGACCTTCTGGTCACTCTTTTTCATTTAGGTTTTAGCACCAGGCTCATTTTCCTTCTGTCCAGCACTGTTCCTGTTCCCATTCTCAGTGACTTCCATAACAAAACATAGGTCACACAGCCAATACTCTGCCTTTAGGTTCCTTGATCTCCTCGCTTCCAACTATCTCTTCTTCTATTCTCCTCGGTCATATCCCAGACCTTGTGTACCAAAAATTATACTGCCTCTGAAATAGTGACTTTGAGTTGACCATCACCTCCTCACTTTTCAGTTCACTAACCCTAGTACCCGACTTCCACAATTTTTAGCCTTTATTGGGACCTTCAGTTCACCGATCGCTTCACACTTCAACATTACCTCACTTCCCTCATCTTTTCATCTCCCTCATCATTCCACTTAGATTTCATGGTCCATCAACACAACCACTTCATTCCACACACCTTTCCCTCTCGTGCCCCAGTCTTCTTCCATCACACTTTCCTGGTTAAACCTAAGCCCTGGTTAAATTCCGTTTTCTAACTACTTGCACCTGCTGAAGCAGTTCCAAGTGTTGCAGATAAATGCCCAACTGTGCTGACTGGTCTCACTTTAGATTCGGGCCCACAGATCTCAAGAGGGCTTTTAGCACTGCTAAAGGATGGAGTTCAACTTCACTTCCTTCACTTCCTTCCTTTGGATTCTCAGTCTTCCAGAAAACTGTATCATCCACATTGTTCTCTCTTTTTCAGCTTTCAGCTCCCGGGACTTCCTTTCTCTGTGCTCTTAGCTGAGTATGTAACTTCTTGATTCATTTAGAAAACATGAGCAATCATTCTGTCACCAAATCGACCAGCCCTCCTATTCTGTGCTTAAATGTCTTGTCTCTGATGATCTAAGGAATTCGTTTGTCTCTGGGGCCACTTTCCACCTGCGTGCTAATCCTGCCCCCTGCTCTCCCGTCTCTCTCTCCTTCATTTCCCTTTTCCGTTGCAGAATTCCTATCAGTATACAGACATGCTGTAGTATCTGCTATTACAAAAAAAAGATTGCTCTTGGTTCCGTATCCCCCTTCAGCTCTGCCCCCCCTTTCTCTTCTTGCCTTCATAGTAAATTCTTTTGAAGATGTCCGTATACTTGCTGTCTCCACTTCCTTACCACCCAATTACTCTGAATTCCACCCTGATCATGTTTTTTCTCAGCAGTCCACCTAGGCTGGTCTTGTCAAAGCTACCGGTCACCACCTTTGTCTTGCCAAATTCAACTTGACAAGTATCTGCCTGCAGTCTGCATAATCTCTTAGCTGCATTGGACACAATAGTCTCCTGCCTCCTTCTTGAAATACATTTTCACTTGGCTTTGGGCCCTTATACTTTGTTTTCTCTTCACCAGTACCTTCTTGACTTCCTTAGCTTGTTCCTTTTCCTATCCTTGGCCCAGTAATGGGTCAGGAATGGGTAGGGTGGCCTGTGGCTTAGTCCTTAGGGTCCCACCTCTTCTTTCCCTCAGTCATCTCGTTCAGCCTTGTGACTTTAAACACCGTTCACAAGCTGATGACTCCCAAATCTGTACCTCTAGCTAGACCTTCTGACTGGACTCTAGACATGTACATCCAATTGCACACTCCATGTCTCCATTTGGACATCATATTAAGGTACCGCAACCTTAGTATGACTTGATTCTCAATTCCCACTCTTTCTCCCACTCTCCCACATTTATGTTCCCCATGTCTTCTATCTCTCAGTTTAGGAAAACATCATTC
>RJWJ010046440.1:0-11357 GCA_004363605.1 Indri indri | reverse complement strand
GGTGCGGCAAACTTGAGTATCACAGGAAAGAGATAGGGAGAAACTTCCTTACTTGTTTGAGGGATCTTAGAGCCCTCCCTCCCAGATATCATCATTCCCGGGCAAATTGCCAAGCCGCCTTCATTCCTTTGTGTGGCAGATGTTTGAGGACCACACAATTTGCGGCACGTGGGAACAGGTGCTCTGGAGGAATTTACACAGATATTCATTGACAGGTTCGTAATCTGGGGGTCGCAATCTCTTTTTCCACCTTCAGGACCACCTTCTCCCCTTAACTGTGAAGCAGGCAGTGAATGGGAAAGCAGCTATTTTCTGGGATTTCATGGCACAATCTTCTGGAAAATGTACCTCCCAGAACCCAAGTCGCACTTCTTTTTGTTGTATCATCCCAGGAGAGAGCAATTGTTGGTCTCAGCCACAAAGGAGACAGTGCGTGAGGAAGGGGAGGTCACCTCCCTTTACAAGTAAGGTTCATTAAGATCAGGTCACTCTGGCTTCTAACTTATTGGGAAAAATGAAGTTACACAACCCCAGCTAAAATACAGTAGACACGCCGTCTTTATTCAAGTTGACCCATGAGGAAGTATTGTGACTCCTTCGAGGCAAGTACAAGCTCCCTCCTTAAGTCAGCTGCCTATATGGACAAAAACCACACACCTGTCATGTGTTGATTTCCTGACATTCCTCAACATTAGTCTGCAAAGATTTGGAAGTAACAAGTAGCCATCGCCCAGTATTTCCAAGGGACCGATTTACATAGAAGAGCAAATTGGTCTCATCACAAAACTTCTGTAAAGGACTTACTTTCCCCTAGTCTATTTCATACCCATTCAGGGTGTAGGTAGCATTGTCATAAGCCAAGAATTCTATGCATATACAGCTCCTCTGGCCACTATCCTGTACCTAAAGATGAAGTCTTCCATATCTATGTGGTGGAGGTTCCTAATGGAATGGGGTAAGAGTTTCCCTCCAAAATTGAAGACCAGGCACAGTACAATCATGGGTGACAGGAAATAACTATCATAAGAAAAACTGGTTTTTGTTCAGATTAAATCTGTCCTTCTAAGAATGGTCAAGGCAGTGGCAAGTTCCCCTTCAACACAAGATAGAAACTCAATTCCATGACACTAGTACTTTAAAATCATTACAGTGGATATGAACCAGTCTGGGTAGTTGCTGGACTACAGAGTGACCCCTACCTGAGGACACATCCCAGGAAGTACACAGGGTTCCCTTTTCAACATCCGTGTTGGCCTGTGGGATTCACCAGGACAAACTAAAGTCATCTCTGCCCTGCATGGACACACCTCAGCACATGCTTTCCAGATTGCTTTGTCTGAACACTAAGCAGCCAGCCTTCCCTGTCCTTTGCGGAAACCAGCTCCTGTGTAATGTTCACCCCACTGTTTCAGGGAAAATGACTCAGGCTTCTGACACTTCCCATCTTTAAGTGACACAATCTGTGCAGTGTCTTCTAAAGCTTTGTTTCTGCCACAAGTTGACAGACTGCTTAGTTCAGGTGAAAGATCAAGGGCTCAGGGCATTTCAGGACACCATCCTAGGGATGTGGTATAGTGACAAGTCAGGATGGGAATTAACTCCCTCATCTTCCTGCTGGGAGATCCACAACCTTCTATAGCCAACTCTACTGACAGTGATGTCACACAGCAAGACCGTTAAACCCCCATAATGTTGATTCTTAAGAATTCTGCTAAGGAAGAATAAATCCGGAGTAAATAAGACAGTTGTATACCTCGGGAGCCCAGAAGTCTGTACCTCATGGGAATGATTCGCAACATCAATTCCCTCAGCCACACTGTCCAGGCTGAACTGACCTCACCCCTCAGTACAGGCCGTCATCACAGAATACCCTGAACTCACATGAACACAGGCCTGAGGAACTAGTTCAAGTCCACTGGTGGAGCTCACCAGGTCTGATTCCAGGTAAGTGTGGTGCACGAGTCCCCACTTCTCAGCTGGACAATGAACTCTGCTTTCCACAGGGTTGTTCCTCAGTGTGATGAGGAATGTCTGTGTTCTGGCAGCTCTGCTGCCAACAGCAAGCTTGTTGTGTAAGACAGCCCTCACATTCTCTACCACTGTCCCTAGGACCTTCAACCATCCTGCACACAAAGTGTTGCCAAGAACAAATGAGAGATTAAAGCCTGGGAGTCATGACCAACTGCTGCCTTCCCCATACAGAAAATGCCTCTGGATCTGTTTGCAGTAACAGGTTAGGTAATTCCAGCATGGGGCATTATGGGACTGAAGGTTTCAGAATTTCACACCAGGTCTCCCAGGTGGGCCCTGACTGCTCAGAGAAGGCACAATGTTGCCCACGATGACCACTGCCCCCCACCTGTCTGGGACAGTTCTATGTCTAGTGGTACCCAGAGTATCTAAACAAAAACTCAAGGGGGAGCCAGGCTCCAAACTTTTAGCATTTATGCCTTTGCTGCCTCTAGAGAAATTTCAGAGGGCAGTATTTGAGACATTAGTTCTGAAGGAAATCTAGGTGTGCCTTATCTTTAACTCAAGTGGACATCACCTCAGAGTATTTCTCCGTGGAGCTTCCCTGGCTACACACTCAGGCAGCACAGCCACTATGAGAACCCATGGGACATTAGTCATCTAACAGGCACCATATTTAAGAAAACTAAATTCTCTTTATTGAATATAAGAGAAGATCAAGAAATTGGTATGGACTCAATTCGTGAACACAGAATCTGTTAATGGGAAAAGAATTACAAAGGCATAAGCCATAGATGAAAATACTCAAAAAAAATATGATATTTTAAAATATATGGGATACATAAGTGAAGCTGAAGATCAGATTTCCTGATGCCCAGAAGCATCGAGGCTGAATTGTAGAGGACAGAGGGACAGTGTTTTAGTAACTCAACCAGCACTCTCCCCTCAGTCCCCACACGCAAGTGTTCAGAAGAGAGGTATGGGACTTTCAGTTGTTTGGGTTCAAGGTACCCACCATGGCCCTGGACATGTGGTTCAAACACCTGGGGACCCTGCTCTGCTCACACAGCCCCTCCAGTGGTCTTAGTTATGGAGAAAATATGAGGTAAGCAAACAGTACTTCTGTATCATGTATTTAGACAGTTGTCTGTATAAGATGCTGTCCTAACTGGAATTCAGATTTTGATTCTAATTCAGTTAAATTCACAACTTAGTGATCAGCTTTTGTGAGATCTGAAAAAATAAAGCAGATAGAACTAGTGGATTAAGAATTTCAGGTGGAAGAATTTCAAGATGAAGCCATCAACTTTTACGGAAGGCAGTACAAGCAGGAACCACTCCATCATGCAAGGTAAGAAATGACTTACAATAGTCATATGCACTTGTCCCATCAGTGTCAGGATAACAGACCATGGATCTTGATTCTCCACTGAAGGAAAGCAACAAGCCAAGAGTCTTTCTAGCTAGACAAATCGCTCAGTTTTCCTTCAACTCACCCTAACAGGTGGAGTCATGGCCAGTTCCATCCACACACAGGATGTAGCTCTGTTAATGCATCAGGAGAATGTTTGGAGCTCAACTTAAGCTTAGTCTAGAAGGGAAAACACTGTCAGATGGGATCTGCCAGTGGGTCAGCCCTGCACACAGCATGGACATTGCTGGGCCCTTCACCTCAGTTACTACCCAAAGGTGAGCCCATGTTGGAAGACTAAACCCGAGATCTGAGAACTACAGGGCAAAGACCTGGGGGACCCTGGCCAACAATGAGTACTTCCCCATGAAATCCACCCTGTGGTACTTTCCAGAGGTAGTGAGTGTCTGTGCTAGAGCCATAGGAGAGAAAAGTCACATGAACCCTTCCAGATTCTGACCTGGAAATAGCCCCAATATGGACACATGGACAAGAATACCTGGCAGACAAAGATCAAAGGACAAGATACACTGTATCCAGCAGGGACTGGGAAGATGAGGGTCAGACACCACAACAGAAGCAGAGAGACTAACGTGTGGCTGCAGGTCCCGCTAGAGTTCAACACAGGTTCTGCTCAATCCGGGGCCTTGGATGGGCTGCCCAGTGACTGCAAGGCAGCCTTTCTGGAAGGCTTATCCAGCCCTAGAGAATTTTAAGTGGGAGGAAGAGTGATGCTGGCCAGGTTCAGTAGAATTCAAGGGAGCCAGACAGGACTGTCAGAGGGGAGGATAAGTTCTCATCCATGAAAGCATCAATTGCTCAAGTTCAAATGAGTGGCAAACTGTCTTCAAAAACTCAAAGAATAAAGGAAAATACCTTAAACTACAGTTTATCTCACATTTTTCCTCCCTAAACACATACTGAGGTATGTAGTGATATATACCTTATGATACATTCTCACAACTGTGAAAATCTAGACCCATAGCTCCTATTACATGCCAGTGAAGAAAAAAACTTGTTTAGTTTTTAGAGACAGGGTCTCATTCTATCACCCAGGCTGGAGTGCAGTACACATTGCTAGCCCACTGTAGCCTCGAACTGGTGGCTTCGACGATCCCACCCACCTCAGCTTCCCAAAGTAGCTGGGACTATAGGCATATACCCCACCATGCCTGACTTTTTTGTACAGACAGGCTTTTGCTATATTACCCAGACTGATTGATTGGTCTCAAACTCCTAGCCTCAAGAGATCCTCCCACCTCAGCCTCCCCAAGTGCTGGCATTAACACACATGAGCCACCACGCCTGGCCAAAGCTTGTAAGTTTCTTATATTTACCTTAGGATAACTCATGACATGTAAGGGAGATCTAATATGAGGTAGATCTAGTTTTAGATCTTTAGACATTCAATCTTACTTTTTTGAAGAAAAATCTGATTTTAGAAGATAAAGCCTTTGGATGTAAAGTTATTCTCATGTTTATATCTTAATGTTTTGTTCCTGTAAGTATTTAATACAAGCAGGCATTAAAAAAACAGGGGGGGACACAGCTCAGATACAGGGCTGTGTAAAGCATTTCTTCCCAGGAGAGCGGGAAGTCCCATCACAGGAAGACGGGGTAGACAGCTCTTTGCTGCAGTGGGCAGTGAGCCTGTCATCCTTCTGCTGAGGGAGACCCAGGCAGTGGGACATTCCTCTGGAACAACTGGGCTGCCCTGGGCCACACCCATGCAGAGACACCACAGCAGCACAGGGGGGCACTGATGCCTCTGAGGAGAAAGACTACAAAGGATATGGTCGATAGCCTTGGTGACTGAATGGCCAAGCTCTCATCCCCACAAGGAACACTGATGCATTATATATTCTCCTTGGAGTGTACAGTAGGACTGAGCCCCAGTCACCTCTGTAAGTGCCCAGCTCAATCCTACTCCTTCAGAGGCCACCGTCTCCATCCTGTCACCAGCTCACCCTCCTCTGGGCTTCCTGGGATTGTTTCTGAGTAGTAGGCAGACTAATGACTCCCTAAGATGTCCACGTCCTAGTCAGTAGAACCTGCAGACATGTTATATGACATGGCAGGGGGGCGATTAGGGTACTGGAGTTAAGGTCACTGATGAGGTGACCTTAATCCTGTTTCTCATTACAACAGCCCCCAGACAATCCAGGATGATTTTTAAAACAGAAGGGGGCATAAGTAGACAATCAGATTTCAAAATGCATGGACACCAGAAGAGGTTCCCCCACCCCTGAAGCTGCTAGAGCCTGACCTTGAAGATGAAGCTGCCACAAGCCCACGGGTGCAGGCGGCCCCTGAAGAGTGCAAAGGAGGAACACAAGTTATCCTCTGAAGCAGAGAGGACCCAACCCTGCCGACACCTTGATTTTCTCTACAACTCTATGCATCTCCCCTGCAAACCACGTGGAAACCTGGTATGTTTCTCTGTTCACTATACGCAAGAGGATGGCATTCAGTTGGATGCGAGGTAAAGCATACAGTGAGATGCTTAAGGCCCCTACTTTGGCAAAGCCCAGTTTGGTATAAATTCTTCATACACTGAATGACATTGGAGATTCTTATGAAAGGCTTTGGGCCCACTAGGACAGGAAATCACACTGGATGCAGACCCATGAGTATCACCTGGCCAGACTTCATTCTCAGCCCAGGAATCACCCCCATTCCAGTGCGAGATTTCCTGAGCACCTCACGCAAGGGCTGCGTTCATGATGCAGGGTACAGAAGTGTTCAACGGAACAAACTCAAGGAGCATACTGTAGTGTGCAGAGACCAGGGCTGGGGTGGAATCATCCTAAAGGAACCCTGAGTCAAATCTCAAATCCCACCTATTTCTGAGCATCTAGAGAGGTGAGTCTGGAATCTGAATTGTTATTTTTATTACCCTTTCAGTTGTCACTTCTGAATTATAGAAAGGAAGCAGATACAATGAGACAGAATGTTCTCCTTTTGAGCCCTCACACAACTCCTTCCCTAGATTCCCCAAACCCCTAGTTCACAGGATGGCTTCAGGACCTTCCAGCATTTAGGTTATAGGGTCCCCTCCACACAGCACTGGGCAGGTATAAACACCTAGAGATCCTGCTCTGTGTGAACAGCTCGCCCGACTCTCAGGGTTACAGTAGCAGGTGGGAAGTGAACATTTCCTATTTTATATGTTTAGAAAGTGATTTGTATCAGCATAAAGTATCTTAATTAGTAGTCACAGATTTTGATTAAGATTCTGTTTTCAAACGCAGGGCTGATTTGTCCTCAGTCCATAACTAACAGCATACTTCGGGATCATCAGTGATTGCATGGACATGAGGAAAAGAACTAGAACATCCAAGTGTTAGAGGTTTGGGATCTCCTTATTCCTGAAGCATCCCTGACCGCTGGGGGAGAATCAAAAATCTTAAAATCCCTGTGCTGAAATAATGCAAGCAGTTATTCCAGGAGACAATTTAGACTTTTAGATATAGCAGCTTCAACATGGAAGCACAAGAGACAACTGCCTCATCACTGAGCTGCTTGTAGCTCCTAGCACTGTCATGTTGCACCTCACTTTTCTGCTATCTGCTACCCTACAGACCTTGTTTTTGCACAAGAAAAAAAGCCCAGTGCAGAGTTTTTCTAGCTTTACATTCAATCTTCTGTCAACCCACTCACCACACTAAGGAATGTCAGATCCAGGGCTCATGAGGACACACCTATGGCAGGTTCTCTAGACAACCACAGTTGCAGTTCCACCCAAGATCAGCAGGGCTCTGTGCTCCATGCCACTCACCTACTGGCAGACACTGAGACTCGAATCACTGGGTCTTAACCTCAGCCCTTCACACCAAAGGGAAGAAAACTCAACACTGATAGGTCAGAGAGCCACAGGTGTTGGAATCTCAAGGAGAAGACCCTGGTGACCAGGCTTACAATACATGCTGCCCATGTCATCAGCTATGACTAGGTCTTGCCTAAATCGGTTCCCAGTCTCTTCCTGGGGAGTTACAAAGTAGAAATCCTCACTTGGATCATCCCAAGTGTTCTGAGATCAATACTTTCCAGACAAAAGGAACAGGAATATTGGACAAGGTTGAAAAGGACAACATAGGCTCATCCAGCAGGAGCTCACGATGGTCATGACTACTCCCCACTGACCAGTTTTGGACAAAAACCCAAGCAAAATAGCTTTGGAAGCATTACCCATGGAGAATCAGGACAAAATCCAGCCACACACCTGGGTTAGGCTCCACCAAGGATTGCAAGCAAGACAGGATTTAACACATTCTTTCCTTCCCGACTCAGTCATGGGAGTTGAGTGGGAAAGGATCATACTCCAGAGGCCAGGGGGTCTCCCTACAGAAGGCCTGTGAGCCTAAGGAGAAGGTGGAGTGTCATAATTAAACTCTTCCAACAAACTAGAGCATGGATTGCTCAGATTCAGTTGAAAATTAGTTCTACAAGCCTAAAGGAAGAGATTGTTAGTGTTTGGGGAGAGGTGTAATCTGTACTCTGAGAACAAGGTGTGTGCCATCAGAAGCGCAGTAACTGACAAATCATGCAGGTACAGAAACCTGAACCTTGAAGAGTCATTCTATCCTAATGAACGAGATTTCTTCTAGCATATGACTTGTAAAATCTATCTAAGGGTAGATATAATTATAGATCTTTAGATAATACATGCTTCATTGTGGACTTGTTTTTTTAAATGAGACTTAGAAAGTTAAACAATCCTTAGAATCCAGTGAAAAGTAAAATACTCTCCCATTAGAGCTCAGAAACATCTGATTCTGGTCACCATTTCTGGGAAGCTTAAATAGAGACAGAACTGAATGGGAAACAACAGCTAAAGAATCTCTTCCCAGGAGAAAGGAAACTCACTGTCACTAGAGTATGGGTGCTGAGAACTCAGCTATGAAATCCTCATAGCTTCACTGTAGCAGGCACGGAGCCCATGCCTCATCCGAAAGGAGAGCCCAGGGGGTCTGGTATTCTTCTGGAGTCACTGCACAAGTGTGACAGAGGCCAGGCATGTTCCATGCCACATTCTGCGCCTACTTGGTTTTGGCCCAGCTGTCAAGGACAGCATCATGCCGGTTGCCTGCATCCCACTGAAAGCTCCTTCCTTTCAGTGTTTAGCCCTTGGGCTTTCAACCAAGGCCTCAGGAGGCTGCTCAGCTGCAGGCACAAAGCACACCTTTGAACCACCCTGCACTCCACCAACAGGAGCTGCCAACGGAGAGAGCCCTCTATAGAGGACAGCACACAGCTGACAGCTCTGACCTAAGAAAGATTCAAAACAAAGAACCTGTGTCAACCTCAAATCTCATCCCTATCATGCTAAAATTGCAGCCTCAAACTCCTTCCTTGTGAGGAGAAATGTCTAGACTGAATTCATCTGACCCTTTCTGTGGAGGCAGTCTGGGCACAGCACCGCAGACACACAATGGTGTCTGTTCACTCAGGACCAAGAAAAAGAATATGCTATATTCGCTGGTTGCATTTTCAGTGAAAATAGCTATGGCTCATGATTTTGCCCTACTGAAGTCAGTTAAGCCCAATGTGATACCATGGTGATGGGAATGGGTTTAGAATTAGGACAGTGTTAACTGTCATGGGAATGCTATTCAGTCTGTCTGGATCGGTCCTCTCTGCCAACAGCATTGGGGTAAAAACATCCCAGAGACATCTGCTTCCAAACTTGCTGTATTCAGTCTTTTGCTTCGTCTTAATTTCCAAGATGCTGCCCTTGAGACAGCCTCCTTAGCTCTGAGAACCAGATGTGTGGGGAATACTTGGGGGAAGACTTGAATGACCCAGGGCAATAGTCAATACTTCCCATGCAGTCGACATTCAGTGACTATTGTCTGTGGCTAAATCAGAATGCTAATCTCTTCTAGGGTGATACCATATGGCAACAGTAACCTTGGATCATGCCAAGTATTTAGGGATGGAAAGGAACTCCTTGAGACAAGGAACAGAATGCCAGGCAGATGAGGGTAAAACATTGACTTGAGCTGTATCCAGTGGAGTTGCCGATGACTTACATCACACATGCAGACCCGTGGTCATAAGTCAAAACAACAAAGGTTTGGAACAATTTCCTCTTGTAGTGTTAGCACAGAAGTGGTACTTCCAAGAATGACGGTTAAGAACCTCCAAAAGTTTGTTCCTATATAAAAGCAATGAGAACACTGACAAATTGTTAAAGAAACTTTCAGTACTCTGGAAATTAGCATTTGCAACAATCCAGTGTTTACTCAAGGAAAGTGGCCAATACTTAACACCGAGTTTGTGGCATTTTAACTTGCCTTATTACACTTTTCCTCTCCCCAGCTCCTTCAGCATCCTCAGAAACTAAGAGCCTCTCCACCGTGGCAGCTGTGCAAACCAGCAGCCTAATAAGCCATTGTTGGGGACAGTTTGGGTTTGGACCTCCATAGAGAGCCCTAATTTGACCTGTCCAGCACCTCCTGGTAGAAGCCACATTCTCAGGATTGTCTTCACTTAACCCAACTTAGAATCCACTAAAAGCAGCCCCAATCCCCTTGGTGTTTGTGAAGAAAATATGTAAATAGAAATAAATTGACAGCAATAGTTTAATGTCACAGATGCTTGAGGCATCATTACTATTTGGAGTCTCATCACTGAGAATGAAGCCAACTTAAAACAGATACCATGGGATGAGATGTGCACAGGGAGCCTTGAAATGCTCCAACATGTTTCTGGGACTTTAGGCGGCCACATACATGTGTGGCTGTGCACATACTTAGGACATACCCAAGAAGCCCCCTCATCTGTCCTCTCTGGATGACCTTTAGGATCTGTACTACAGGAAGCAAAGGCTGAGGAAAAGCTGTAACTTCTGGATAATTGCAAGTGTCCCAAGACAGAGTCCCTTAGCCACAACTGGAGACTTACTGGACCAAGGAGGAAATATCTGTTCAATCATTAGGTGTCTAGTAACATAACCAAGCAAAGACTTCAGTGGCTGCACATGACAAATAGAGACTTTGCCATTAGTTAGAAAGTCACTAAGTCAGCAACAAACCCTGGAGGTGGGAGAATTTCCAGAGTTATTTAAAATACCTAGTGTAACAAAAGTGAGGCATGCAAGCAGCAAAGTATGTCCCGTAACATGGGAGACAGTCAATAGACACTGTTTCTTAAGGAAGCAGTGATGTTGGACTTAGAAAAACTTTAGATTGGCTTTTTTAAATACCTTTAAAGTAAATGAAGTCCTGTCTAAAGAACTAAAGGAACATCAGTGTCTCAGAATACAATTTTTTTTTTTTTTTTGGTAGAAAACCATACAGGAGCTCTGGAATTGAGAAGTAAAATAACTGAAATTAAAAATTCACTACAGAGGCTCAATAGCAGATCTGAACTGGCAGATCGAACTTGAAGATAGGCCAATTGAAATTATAATCTGAGGAACAGAAATTAAAGAAGAAATCAAACGTGGGACACCTAGTAAACCAACATGTTTGCTATCCATCTCAGGAGAGAAGCAGGAAGAATGTTTTAGATATGGCTAAAAACTTCCCAAATTTTGTGGCCAACACTGCCTACACATCCAAGAAGCTCAATGAATACCAAATACAATGGACTCCAAGAGATTTATAGCTAGACACGTGATAGTAAAACTGTTGAAAGACAAGAACTTGACAGGTGGTGATTTATCACATTCAAGGGATGCTTGATAAGTTTAACTGCTATCTTCTCAAAAAACATGAAGATTAAAAGGCAGTAGGATAACAAAGTGTTGAAAGACAGACTTGGAAGAGTTCTATATCCAGAGAAGCAAACCTTCAGAGATGGACAATTAAGACTCCCAGATCAACAAAAACAAATCTGAGGTGGTAATTCCCTCTCTTGTTCCACTCTCCCATCCTCAACTAGCCCAGTTGTACAAAACAAGACAGGATTCAAAAGCCCACATGTTGGCTATAACAACTTCTTGGTTAGACACAAGCATGGGGTAACTTGG
>RJWJ010046439.1:0-11343 GCA_004363605.1 Indri indri | reverse complement strand
TCATTCTTTAACTTGTACTTTCATATAGAAAATAAACATTTATTAAGTTCTTAATATGGCCTTGGCCTCTGCACTGGGGAGCTGACAACAAAATTCTCAAGGAAAAAGAAAGCTAGTGTGTAAGATCAACATGAACACAGATAACATATCGTGAAAAATGCAATGAGGGGCCCCTCCTAGTGTACTAGCCAAACACAGAGAAGTGTGAAGGATTCTACAGCAAGGGTTCTCTCAGCATTACATGGCTAATATTAATAATAACAGGAAAACACTAAAAAGCCAATGGGTCTGGGAATAAACTTATATATGATACAAACTCAGCATAGAATACTCATACATTTCAATTTTTGAAAATGCAAATTACAACTAAATCTGTATGGTAGTCAGAAACTAATTAAAAATGTGTACAATTAATAGAAACTAATGATCAGAAGTGTATAGATGATAGACACAAGGCATCTATATTCAAGCCAGCAGCTGGAGGTTCCCCATTACACTCACAACATATAAAGTATTTAACTCACTTATTGGAATGACTTTGGAATCCTATAAATAAAGACATTCTACTCTTTAGGTAAGTCCTTACAAAACCTCTGGTGTTGTAGCCTCTCACTACTGAAAGAACATACTCAATTAGAGAAGCCACCAGCATGTCTTGCAGACTTCTGGCTGCTAAGTGCTAACAGATCATTCAAATACCCCGAAGTTCATTCAAAAAAGGCTTTAAAAATTATATCTGTAATTAAATGTAGACAGTTACCAGTGCTGATTTTTTAAATTTTACTTTTCTTTTACAAATGCCCCTAAAATTACATTTATTACTTTCCTAGTGGAAAACCTTGCTACTTTTATTCATTTTTGTTTTGTGGTGAGAACATTTGAAACTTACTCTCTTAGCAATTTTGAAATATACATTAAGTATAAATAAAATTATTAAATATAAAAAGAGCAATTTTTAAATGACATGTAGGCAATCATTTTCACTATTTTATTTGTTTATTTATTTATTTTGAGACAGAGTCTAGCTCTGTTGCTAGAGTGCCATGGCGTCAGCCTAGCTCATAGTAACCTCAAACTCCTGGGCTCAAGCGATCCTCCTGCCTCAGCCTCCCGAGTAGCTGGGACTACAGGCATTCGCCACCATGCCCGGCTAATTTTTTCTATATATTTTTAGTTGTCCAGCCAATTTCTTTCTATTTTTCGTAGAGATGCAGTCTCGCTCTTGCTCAGGCTGGTCTCAAACTCCTGAGCTCAAATGATCCGCCTGCCTCGGCCTCCCAGAGTGCTGAGATTACAGGCGTGAGCCACCACGCCCAGCCGATTTTCACAATTTTAACTAATGCTAGCTAATAACTTATTGCAATAGAATAGATAATAATTAGAAATTGGAGACTAATTTCATACATATTATTTCTCTTTTTTCCAACGAGGATTTTTTTCTTCTTAACTAAAGTATACTCATACTCTCTCTCTCTCTCTCTCTCTCTCTCTCTCTCTCTCTCTCTCTCTCTCACACACACACACACACACACACACACACACACACACACACAAATTGTGAGTTCTAACATCCCAAGCTACAAAAGAAAAAGAATCTTGCCAAATAAGGGTTATAGCCATTCAGTTTCTCAGCTTCATTATCTTCATAAAGGCTGACCCACACGAAGCTGTAGAAGGGTGGCATGGAAAGTTAAAGCCAAGGCACTATAAAAAAAGATTAGTTTAAAGACAAGACTATGCCAGACACAAAAGTTCAGTGCTTCTAAACAGAAGCCAACGCCACAGCATAGCCTCCAAACTTTCTGCGATCCAAAGTTTTTGTCATTTTGTCTGCTTTATTATCAGAACTAGCTACATAAAATCAAAATATTGGTCTTTTAAAAAGTTATCTGTTCCTTTTGCTCATTCCTGCTAATTCAAAAGACATTCAACCATGTGTTAATTGTAAAATTCACATTGTAACTGTAAAAATAACTAGAAAATCAGGAGGAAAAGAATCAACTTTAAAATATGATTAACAAAATTAATTTCCATAAAATAGTGTTTGGTGATCAAAAAAGTATTTTTAGACTAAAAAAGACACAATTTTAAAACTTTGCACCTAAACAGAATGACTTTTTAAAGATTTGTCTTACAAAGCTCTTAATGCAGCAAGCATGCTAACACAGGACCGAGATCGAGTAGCCATTTGAATATTTTCAACTCAACTAGCTTTCTTCAACCCAACATAGTGAAATGAGTCAGAATGTATTCCAAAGAGTAGATATAAAATCCATTAAGACAAATTTGATTTCACAGCCCAGTTCAGTAATAGCATTAATTCCTATATTTGGCACTCTCCTACATCAAACAGAAAAAGGGGACATATTGAACTTAAAGAATATCAAATACAGCCCAGAAAAAGGTGTACTTTCACACACGAACTTCTTAATCATATATGGAGCTCAAAAGATGAAGCAGTATAAGAAGAGAAAAGCAATAAATCAGCACTATCTTTTCTGTAAACTCTCTGATTATAAGAAATAAAAGAAATCTATAATACTAGTTTTAACTATAGGTGATCTATGTACCACATTCCAACCACATAACTATCTATTCTCTAAGCAATACACTGCCAACATAAAATGCCTTTTGTCTCCTATATATTGCTAAAGGGATCCACAACTATACCTACCAAACATCCCCCCAAAACAGAAAGCACAATAAATCACTCTGTTTTCCCCAAGAAAGGACAATCCATCTTCAGTATTAGAAGAGTAATATGGAATTTGATAGTACTAGCATATATTCCAGTGTACTAAAAAAACTTGATAACTAATGAGTTAAGACTGAGAATAGATAATGTGTCCATGTAGCCAAATGAACCTGATATTAAATGTTTAATAGTTTGTATATGACCTTAAGCATAAGAACCCAATGACTTAGATACAAGCACTTAAGAGATATGAATCTAGCTCGGTATTTATCAGAAAATATTGCCAAAGTTTCAAGTCATAGTGCTAAAACACTTCTTGGCCCTGAATCAAAAAGGAATTCTGCTGGAGCCAATTCGGAAAAATCAAGTGAAGTATGATTGGCAAGCCTAGGTGACCTGACCTGAAAAATTCAAGTGCTAGGAAAGAAATTAGTCATTTAGTTGTTTCTTTGAAACTTCTCAAAGTAGAGTATGGTATCATTTAATTGCAAAATAACTTCCTAATTAACTTTATAATTAAATTAACTATATTTACTATAACACAAAATTAAAAGTTAACATTGACAAGAATAATAAAGTCTGTAACATATTACCTATAACAGCTAACATTTGTTAAGTTTTTATTATGAGTCAGACACTGGTCTAAACACTGTACATGTATCTCAAATCCTATAAAATTGGTACTATGATAACCCCTGTTATACAGGTGAGGCAACTAAGATGCAGACCAAGTAAATAATTTAGCCAAGATCACGCATCTGGAAAATAGCAGTGTCTGAGATTACCGAACCATTTGCCACTTTCTTCCCCTCTACAGCAGAAACTCAGGAGTGGTGGGGAACATTAAAATTGAAGCTCAAGTGTATACAATTCTATTGCTGCTTCAAACTACTAAGTTCACATGTAACATGAATTTTAAAAGGTAGTAATCTGACTCCTACATGTTATACACTAAATAAATATGTTATACAGCAAATAAATATTTGTTGAAAGAATTGTGTCAAAAGGGAAAATAAAAGATATTAAGTTTTCACACCTAACACATAAGTAGACAAAAAAGGTAATCCAATAATTTTGCTTTCATGAATAACATGGATAATCTTTTTAAATAGAGACTTGCCAAATAAGATAATTATATTCTGTCCTTTACTGAACTGACTAGGATGGAAATACAAAAAATTTACAGTGTATTTTCATTCACCAAATATTAAAAGGAATCACATTCAAAATAATTGGTGAAAATATCATGTAAGCTGTACAAAATAATAAAATAAATATATGTATTACTAGCATTCAAGATAAATTTTACAATCAAAATTTAAATGACAACTACGTTTGGTTGATCAATGACTAGATTACCACTTCAAAAGAACATTTAATCTGGAATTGTGTATTTTCCCCCAAAGTTAGGCTAACCAATGAAGAAAGTTGTGAGTTGCTTCCTTAGCTTCTGTGAGGCTTTTATGAATGAATTTCAGAGGTCATCAGTAATGACAGTACTCTGCAAGTGGTTATGCATAATATGAATATTTAATACTTCTTCTAAGTCCAGAAGTGAAACAGGTCCTGAATTTCAAATATCTCTCAAATTATCTTATTAGTTAAATTGGCTAAGTTTCCAACTTAAATATACGAAAGGATTTTTTCCTAATTTAGATATAACCTGTATTATCTCTTTATAACCAAAGTCATGACCATTTTCAAGTCTACAACTTTCTAGGGGAAAAAGAAAAACCAAAACTCTGAAAGATTTCCAAAATTTTAGAAAGTTAACTCTGCAGAACACTCATGCTTACACATCTTGAAAAAAAATGACTAACCACAAGAAGGGCAAAAGTTCAATTTAACTCACCTTCTGAAATGCTTGGAAATCTATGTTGAATGACTTAAGTGTTTAAAATCTAAAAAGTTATTGATAAAGGTCACGAAGATAGGGGATAAAATGTAAAGAATAATGCTAAAATATTTAAAGTACTTAATATATACTGAAGATATGCCAATTTTATATAAGCAATAAAATATTATCTTCCCCCGGGTGGCTTTTCTGACCATCAATGGTTTTACTGTGTACCAAGTATTACTTCTACATAATTAAGACAATAGGTTTATATCTGCCACTTTAGCGGACACTTCATTTGCTTTTCTGTTGAAATGGTTTTCTCAAGAAATCAAGCCCTATTTAAAAAGACAATCTAACTCTAAGAAGTGGTGTGCTGGGTTTTGTCACCCCACCTCCAGGGTTATCAGAACATACAAACACTGGGCCATCTTCCAGTCAAGCTTGCACCAGTGCACGGAGAGGTCCCTTCCCCTTCTCCAGTGAAAATAGAGTGTAGAAAATTGTTCAGTTCCCAAGTATTGTAGTGACTGAATTACGAAAATAAATAAATACAATTAAAGCTATTTCCATGATAGGCTGTCAATGCTACTCTCTCAGGCTGCAGGCAAGCGTTAAAGCCTCTGTGGTCAAAGGACAAACGTTTGCAAAATAATCTTCCCGCTGCCATCCCAGCTGGCTTCTCATTTGTCCAAATCGCTCTCTAGTCGTCGCCTTCCTCGCTTTACGTCACTGAGAACTGTGCCCGCCACACCCCCACCCCGCCCCCGCCCAGTGCAGGCTCTGACTGCCTGATTGGCAGAGTTCTTGAACCCCACGTAGCCGCTCCGGGGGCGCACCGCAAAAAGCATCGTCCCGAATGCTTTCCCACGTCCTCTCCCTCCCTCTCTCAGTTCAGAAAATCACTGCATTCGTGCACCCTGGAAAGTGGACGCAGCCCCCCTTCCCCCTTCCGCACTCCAGGTGCGCAGAAAGGAAACGCAATTTGTCTCTCTCTCTCTCTCTCTCTCTCTCACACACACACACACACACACACACACACCGCGCCCTTTCCTAATCGGAGAGCAACTCGGACACCCCAACTTTCTAGTTCCTTCCACCTCCCCGCGTCCCAAACACCGGGCACTCGCACTGGAGACAACTGCGCGGGAAAGTCCGGACTCGCGGCGGTCAGCGGGGTCGTCTTTCCCACCAGCCGCCCTCACGCCCCCGCCCCGAGGGGCTCTGGCGACACCGCCGTCCCTTGCCCCGTCGCCCCGGTAACCGATGCTCCCGCACCGACAGGAGGCGACGCTGGCAGCGCGGGGACGCCTCGGTGCCACCCTGTCCTCTGTAAGGACACCACGGAGAGCCACATGGGTTTCCCACCAGGGGTCCCGCGGAAGCGGAGAGATGAGGGAGGACCCGCGCACGGCCCCGCGCTCCAGTCTCCTCCCCGGTCCTCCGCAACCGGGGACGCCTCGAACGTGCGGGAGCGGACCGGGGCGAGGAGGCGAGGTCGATAAAGTTCAGGAAGCGGCCGCGCGGGAACGGGGTGCCACCGAGCTGGAGAAAGGCAGTGCAGAAGCAGCTCGGACTAGGGAGGACGGCGGCGCGGGGACAGCCGCTGAGGTCACTAGCTCACCAGCTCCCGCCCGGACACCCCGCCAGGGCCCGGCCCGGTCTCGAACCCGCTGGGGTCGCCGAGGGGACAGCGAGCGACAGGAGACGCCCGCGTGCGAACTTACGGAAGAAGATGTACTCGGTGTAGCTGCTCCAGACCCTGTCGTCGCGGTACTGGGTGACGAGCGCCGCGGTGCCGGAGGAGTTGCACGCCACCATGTGGAAGCCGGCCTCCGACAGGCGGTCGAACGCCTGCTCCAGGTAGGTGAACTTGAGGTAGAAGCGCGACGTGTACTTCTCGGGCTGCCGGTCCGGGTCGCGGCTCTCGTTGAGCGTGTCCCCGAAGACCTCCTTGGCCAGGGCGATGCGCCCGCACACCATGATGCGCGCCACGCGCCGGAACTTGGCGTCGGCCTGGTTGTCGCGCACCGTGGTGTAGGAGCCGCGGTAGCCCAGCGTGAGGAAGCCCGAGCGCCTGTCCGGCGCGCCGCCGCCGCCGCCACCGCCACCGCCGTGCGCCGCGGGGCCCGAGGGCGCGGCCGCCGCCGCCCCGCGCAGCAGGAGGGCGTCGCTGCTGCCCTGCGAGCCGTTGTCCTCCAGGTCGCTCTGGCAGCCCTCGTCGTTGAGCGAGTTCTGCTTGGTGACCTTGGGCGACAGCAGCTTGACCAAGTCGGCGAGCTGGAAGTACTCGGCCTCGCGCAGCAGCCGCTCCTTCTCGGGGAAGTGCTCGGGCAGCGCCAGCTGCTTGTCGCGCAGGTAGTCCAGCACGTACCTGAAGAGAAAGCCGTCCCGGTCGATGAAGAAGCGCGCCCGGCTGTCCCTGGGCAGCTCGCCCCGGCGCCGGGCGCCGCCCCGGGGGCTGGAGGGCGAGAACATGCTGGCCAAAGTGCTGTCCGGGACGCTGAGCAGCGTCGAGTGCTTGGTCACATAGACCTGGCCGCCCACGTTCAGCTCCACCACCTCGGGGAAGGGCGACGGTGCGCAGGTTCCCGGGGCGGCGGACGCCGACGCGCCGGGCGCGCCGGCCGAGGAGACCATCTCGCTGATGGGCAGGATGGTGCCGCCGCCGCTGCCCGTGTCCTTCAGTGCCATGGTCTGCGCGCCGGCGACCGAGCGACCCCAGAGAGCGGCACTTTCTAGTCGCCTCACTCCTCGCGGCCCCCGGGCCTCAGCGAGCGCCCGGGCGCCCGGCACCCTCGGCGGCGCGGCGCGTCCCTCCGGCCCGGGCAGCCGGCTCAGGGATCGGGGCAGCGGCGGCGGCGGCGCCCGAGCTCCATCGGAGGAGCGGCGCGCGGGAGAAGGGCTCCGCGGGAGCGGCCGCTGCTTTGGGGCGACGGCGGGAAGTGTGAGGAGACTAGCGGGAGGCGCGGGCTGGCGCTCGGCTCCGCGCGGGGAGGGCGGGAGGCGGGGCCGGAGCGAAGAAAACTCGCCGCCCCGCAGCTTGCCGCGAGCCGGAGCGCGGACGGCGGCGCTAACTACTCCCGGCTGCCGGGGAGGCGGCGCTGACGTCAAGCCCAGGACTGGGACCCGAGCCACAGCTGTCACTTAAAGAGACAGGCTCCGCCGCCGCCTGCGGGGTCCGACGCTAGGGGGCGAGGCCGGGGGCGGGGCCTGCGGGAGGCGCTGCTCGGCCGCGCGCGCGGAGTGAACGGCGGAGCAACCCCGAAAGCAGGCGGGGAAGGGCCGCCTCTCCCCTCGGTTCACGTCGCTCCCTCCCTGGGCCTGTCTCCCCCTTCTTCCCTCTCTTCCTTCCTTCCTATTTTACCTCCCTTTCCTGTTTGCCCCGTAGAGCCAGTTTTTCACACTCTGATCCAGGTGGGAAGTGGGGGAGCGGGAGGGAAGGAGAATAGGCTTTGATTATAACGAAGATGTCAGGCTCCTGGTCTGAAATGACTGCAAACGTTGGCGCGGGCAGTGACTGCAAAGAGATGACGGGGTGGGGGATGCTCTTGTGGTGGTGGCTTTATACTTTTTGAAGTGAAAGGCGAAATGCCATCCCTCTGTGACTGTCAGATTTCATGACTGCATATTAACTGCATGCTTTACCTAGAGTTGAAGAATTTTTAAAACTCTAAAATCTGATTTCCGTTCACAAAAAACTAATAGAGGACTGTATGTGACTTGACTATTTTCTTCTTTCATCTTTACAAAATTTGATTCATAGTAGATGCTTAATAAATGATTATAAAGGGAGGGGTGGAGCCCCCAGAGGAAATGTACTCTATTTTTCCTTGTTTCTAATCCTGATCAGTCCTCTCATTAATCTCTCCATTTCCCTTTCAACTCCGTAAAGCAGGTGGCTTATATTTTATTAGTCTCCTAACCCAAGAGTCGGGTCACAAATGAAAATCATATGAATTTAAGCTCACCTCGATTTCTGTTTGTAGGTAGCACAGGTACAGTCTGCCAAATCAGCATTATTTGTGATGAAGAAGGAGAATAGAAATGCAAATGAGAAATCCCTCGTCCAGCTTGTGTTCAGAAACATAAAGAATAATTGATTTATGAGGTACAAAAGTGGAAAGAGAATATTGTGGCACAAAGTAGTTTGCTTCAAAAATTATCATAACAATATTATGGAAGAACTTTATCCATGAACAGTTAATATATTTTAATATTTTTTAAAGTCCTAAATACCAACTTACAATACCTTCTCTTCAAATCATTTTTGAAAAGTACTGAATTTGAGATGGGTTCGTAACCTCAAATTTTCATAAATGATTAATACATTATTTTTGTAGCATTACAAACTATATTTAATTCATTGACTGTTATAAGCCACATCCGCAGACAATGGTATACCAATTTTGAAGTTTGATTACATGAGCAGAGAAAGCCTAATGGACCAACGAGAGAACATTATATTTACCAAAAGACTAAGACTTAAAACTGAGTTTGCAGTATGCATCTTCATGCAATTCTCTTAATCAAACCTATTGCCTTCCCCCAAATTTATAAAGTGATTAATCACATTAAGTAGAATTCATTTCAGCCTTCGTTTAAAAGCTAAATTCAAGCATTAAAATAATAGGACAAATACACTATCTTCTATCTCATTTGAAGAATAAAAAAGCATTTGAGATTTATAGTGATAGTTCCTGGAAAAATGAATTAATAGCTTTATAACCTTCATAGATGAATAAATAATAATGCCTCAAACCACCACTAATGAAGCCCATTTATCATGAAGTAAATGTCCTTAATGATAAGTATGGAGCAGACCACAGAATTGTAATGAAGTGGGTATGTAATAAATGTGCATATGTGTACATGAATATGAGGTCTCCAGTATTATCTGGTTGAAATCCATTTTTATCTTTTAATTAAATAAAATATGTTTATAAGATAAAATGGTCTAAACTGTATACTGTAAATGAATCACCTTAGAAATTCACAATGAATTGCATTGTGTGCCATATTGCTTTTTAAAATTATTTCTTCAAACATCGATTGAACACTTTTCCTTAATCTCTTCCATCCTCGTACTCCTCCTATTCTTCCCCCGTCTCCCAACTATACCCTCCAACCAAACTCCAAATTGAACAAATTGTAGGTCCATAATGTCTTTACTTGTCCTTTCTTCTGCTAGGAACATCTTTCCTCTTCCACTAGCTCTCTAATCCCTTCCTTCTGATTACCTCTTTCCTCCAGGTCTCAGTTTAAATACCGCTTTCTCTGGAAATCTTTCCATTTATTTACACAATCTGATTAAGTTCCCTCCTAAGGTGTTCCCACAAGACCCTGCACTTACGCATGTGCAAGATCTATCACACTGATGTATAACTTTCTCCGAACAGATTATAAGAATGGCATGCAACCGTATGTACTATTCTATCCCCAATGTGGTGCCCAACCCGTGAGAGGTGGCCACTTTCTAATTTGTTGAATGTTCACTGCATAGAAATGTGTTCATATCATGAATGGATGGCAATGTATCACCTGTATTCTGAGCACTAGGCTAAGGAGCGAGATTGCAGAGATGAGTAAGACTCGATCCTTTGCAATTAAAATCAGATAAAGTGAGAAAAGAATCTGATCAAAATAAACTCAGATCTAAAGGAGAATAGAAAGCACGAAAGAGATAGACACACAGTTGTAGCAATCCATTTGGTGAACTGAGCAATCAACACCAAATACCATAATCAGAACCATTTTACTCTAAGCCACAGACACCATTAATGTCCTCTAGAACAATTTGATCACAGATATGGGTCCTTTAAGATTTCTGTTGCTACACAAAGACAAGGCACCAAACTTCTCTGACTAGAAACTACGGTATAACAGTTTCCATTCCCAGCAATTTTAAAATAACACAGTCAATAATGTGTGTCTCTAAAAGCACAGCAAACAAAACAAAAAGGATATATTGAGTCCAGATTTTAACACATAAATAATTTATAATTTACAGTAACAAATTAAGAATATCTTCACTTGGCAGAGAATTACTTAAAGGCAGAAACTGTATCTTCTTTGATAGGAGAGAAAGAACACAACAGGTAAAAATGAGATTTAGAGTCAGATAAATCTGGGTTAAAATCTAACTTTGTTTCTTACTAGCTTTGTGATTTCAGCAAGTTACTTAAGCCCTCTGATACTCAGTTTCCTCATAGGCACAGTAGAAATAATAAAAACCACAGATGCATCACATCAATGATACTTTGCAACAGGGCAGTCCAAGTTTAATGGAGTTCACAGTATTTATTATAATATAGTTTATTTAGCCTAATACATCCAAAATATTATCATTTCAACATGAAAGCAATATAAAAATGTACTAACGACATAATTTATATTTTTCCATACAAGGTCTTGAACATGTGGTATGTATTTTATAACACATCTTAACACTTACAACACACCTCAGACTGGCCATATTTCATGTGCTCAATGGCTTCACATGGCTAGTGGCTACTGAATTGTACAGCATAACTCTAGAGCATGTGTGACTCTAAAGCACGTAGGTGTTTTGAGGATTAGGTAAGAAAACACAACTTTTGAAAGGTTTTATCACAAGTACAGTGAGAGGAGGCTAGAATTCAGTGCTAAAGTCACTTAACACATGGAATGGAGACCATGAAGCATTTCTCTAGACAAAACATGAGGAAAAATTCCAAAGAGAAGAAAGAAAATAATGTAATCGCTAAAGAAATTAGGTTTTCCTTACACCCAGGACTGTGCCCCACCGACACAAATTTTGTAGCACACATCA
>RJWJ010046438.1:0-11355 GCA_004363605.1 Indri indri | reverse complement strand
ACTACAGGCATGCGCCACCATGCCCGGCTAATTTTTTCTATATATATTTTTAGCTGTCCAATTAATTTCTTTCTATTTTTGATAGAGACGGGGTCTCGCTCCTGCTCAGGCTGGTCTCGAACTCTTGAGCTCAGAATGATCCGCCCGCCTCGGCCTCCCAGAGTGCTAGGATTACAGGCGTGAGCCACCGCGCCCGGCCATTTTAGCCATTTTTAAGTATGCAATTCAGTGGCGTTAAATACATCCACAATGGGCTGGGCGCGGTGGCTCACGCCTGTAATCCTAGCACTCTGGGAGGCCGAGGCGGGCAGATTGTTTGAGCTCAGGAGTTCGACCAGCCTGAGCAAGAGCGAGACCCCGTCTCTACTAAAAATAGAAAGAAATTAATTAGACAACTAAAAATATGTAGAAAAAACTAGCCGGGCATGGTGGTGCGTGCCTGTAGTCCCAGCTACTTGGGAGGCTGAGGCAGAAGGATCGCTTGAGCCCAGGAGTTTGAGGTTGCTGTGAGCTAGGCTGACACCATGGCACTCACTCTAGCCCAGGCAAAAGAGTGAGACTCTGTCTCAAAAAAAAAAAAAACAAAAAAAAACATCCACAGTGTTGTGTACCATCCCCACTATTTCTAGAACTTTTTCATCATCCTAAACAGAAATTCTGTATCCATTAAAAAATAACTCCCCTTTCCCACTCCCTCTAGCTCCTAGTAACCCCTAATCTACTTTCTGTTTCTATGAATTTGCCTATTTTAGATATTTTACATAAATGGAATCGTACAATATTTGTTTATCCATTCATCTGTCTTTTTAAATACCTTGGAATCTGTTTCAGCCAGTAGAGGTTGAAACCACAGCTGTCGGCCTCTGTATTAGCCTCTCAGTGACCAAAACCAGCAATCGAAATGCATCACTCTGATATTTGGAGGACTAGGTCCTTAATGCCCACCCTAGCTCCAGCAAGCAGCACCAGGGACTGTGGGGATGGTAGCTGCTAAGCAAAAGGCTGAAATTTTCTGAAATTTACCAGCCTCTTCATCAAGCTCTCCCCTGGAGGCTACAAGTATTCTGACTAGACTCCAGAGTTCCAAAATAGTTATTTCAGGTATTTTCTTCCTGTTCAGAGTTGTTTAGGTGGAGTGATAGATTCCTGGAGCTTCCTATTCTGCTGCCATCGTTCATAACATTACTCCCAATATAAGTATCCTTAAAAACAACAACAACAAAAACCTTTGGTGTTATATAAAAAAAGGTTTTTTGCCATTGCATAAAAGCAAGTATCAGGTAAGGACTTTTTGTCTTTACTGGGTAAGTTCTTGCCATATCACAGTACGCTTTGCAAATAAGGAATAGCCATCCTCCTACGTTATGGTGGGAGATGTGCTTTCCACGTATCCGTTCACAGTGACAGAGTCTCACAATTAGCGGAAGTCATGTCATAGCAGTATATTTAGTCATTGTCATATTTCTATAAAATGATGGAAAATTGCCCTATCGCTCACTTTATTACCTGTCTTCTGCCGTAGTGCAGAGAAAAAAATCTTTACTCATAACCATGCTGAGAGCTTTGAATTAAGATTTAGGTGCCTGAGGCTGGGCATGGTGACTCATGCCTGTAATACGAGCACTCTGGGAGGCCAAGGCAGGAGGATTGCTTGAGCTCAGGAGTTTGAGACCAGCATGAGCCCTGAGCAAGAGTGAGACCCCATCTCTACTAAAAATAGAGAAAATTAGCCAGATGTCGTGGCGCACTCCTGTAGTCCCAGCTACTTGGGAGGCTGAGGCAGGAGGATCATTTAAGCCCAGGAGTTTGAAGTTGCAGTGAGCACTGATGATGCCACGGCACTCTAGCCTGGGCAACAGACCAAGACTCCGTGTCAAAAAAAAAAAATGGTTTAGGTTCCTGCTTATGTCTGGAGAGATTTCATTTAAGGTTTTGCATTAAGGTATTTCAAACCTGCTTTGCCACCCTCTAGGGTTCTAGTGGTCACATCTTTTCTCTGGAAAGCCATTCTTTGGTTTGCTGAACAGAGCCCTGGGAAACACCAGATTCCAGCTCTGATTCAAGTTAATAGTAATTCTGTGTGGCTGTGGAGCACCTGAGTTGTACCAGGCATGAGCTGGAGGCTTTATATATTTTATCTCACTTAATCCTTATAGCATCCATGAAAAATAGATATTATTAAGTTTTATAGATTAAAAATCTGATGCAAGGAGGTCAAATGACTTTTCCAAGGTCATAGAGAATTTTCTTCTGGTTTGCGCAGCCCCAAAGGCTTTTTCTCTGTCCCATACTGAATGAAGGGAAGGCCTAGAATTTAAAAATGCCTTTATTTTGGCTCCATTTCCTCATTCAGAAAATGAGGAGATTGCTCTTCATGATGCTTAGGAGCTATAAAAAGGGAAGGAGTAAGCCAAAAAAGTACTCCCTTCCCCTCCAGTAGAGATCTGCTCATTCCTATTTTATAGATTGGGTTCCAGGTGAGATTTTGTTTAATGAAAGGGTTCTACTGCCTTAGGAGGAGGCCTAAATGAACTGGACTGGATGAATTCTGACCTTCCAGTTTTGTTACATATTCTGTTCTTCAAATTGTTAGATTATCAGTTTTGTGAAGACACACACACAGTGACTGTGTGTCCTTTGTGTATATGGTTTCTCCATAGACTCCCCTGTTTAACCAGCACAAATCTGTAAGAAATGGAAAGACATAGGTGTGTAAGGAGACAATTACAGTTCACTGAGTCAAATCCTGTGTCAGAGGGATGTGCCACTGTATTCCACATGCCTACCATAATAAATACATGTTCAAATTGCTGTGAAAGCATGGTATGTGGAGGGAGGGCCACAACTCTGTCAGAGGTTGGTGTCAGAAAGGCTTCTGAGAAGGCAAGTATGGAGCCAGATCTTTTTTTTTTTCATGTCAGACGGGTCACGTGATGACAACGTAACAAGGTTTACAGGAGCTACATCTCACACATGAGTGAGAAACCCAATTATCTCACTCTTATGAACTACGAAAGGACCTGGAACTAGATCCTGAAGCATGAGGAGGAGTTCTGAGTTCCAGGTCTCATTCTACTACTGACGAGTGGGAGACAGTGGACAAGTTCTACCCGTTTCTCTTGCCTTCACTTTCCCATCCAGCCTATGAGGGGCTCATATGAGTTGTTCAGAAATTTCCTTTCCAGTTCTAACATTCTAGGCATTAATTTTTAAATTTTTGTTAGCATTGTAAATCAACTGGCTAACTCCTTTCTTTAATCTATTTCTTTTATCTCTTATTGAACATAATCTTCTGTGCCACTTCTTGGAATCCCTGGTGTTAATGAAGGGTTCAGAAGCAGTAAGATGAGGGGAGCTCCTTGCTGTCACTCGGATCCCTCTCTGCACTTCCAGTGGCTTCTGTCAGCCTAGGCTTTTTCCCCAAGGCTCGTGATGATCTTGAACAAGATCAATAGAAAACCATGAAAGCCTGTTTCCAAGTATCCTATGAAGGGTCAGTTATAGCCATAGCTACCACCAGTGAGTGAGTTTCCTATTCCTGCTAATTAAGCTCATGCAATTTAATTTAGTTTTCTATTAGTTACTTATGGTTTCTTAGTCAATGGTAATATAATTTTTGTGTCCCTAAATACAGCTAAAACTCAGTGGGACATTGACAAAGGACTTGAAGAGCTGTGCTGCATAGATTCTCACTGGAATGACTTCCCGTTGCTTAATGTAGTGGGGGGAGTTTACACTTCAAGTCAGAAGACCTGAGTCTGACTCCTGGCTCTGCCTCTCAAAACTTGAACTAGTCACTTGACTTCTAATGGCCTTATTTCCCTCCTCTATAAAAATGGGAATAATACCTGTCCTATCAATTGTTTGTGAATGTTTAAGGAGATAATTGAATCTGTAAGACTTTTTTTTAGAGAGAGATGGTGTCTTGTTCTGCCACTGGAACTGGAGTACAGTGGTGCAATTATAGCTCACTGAGGCCTCCAACTCTTAGGCTCAAGGGATCCTCCTACCTCAGCCTCTGGAGTAGCTAGTATTACAGGAACCACCACGCCCAGCTATGAAAGATTTTTAACACATTAACTGCCACAAGAGTTGTATTTAACTCACACTAATTTTCAGCCCAGGACCTCGTGAAGCATATGTAACTCACACATCTCTTTACCTCAGGAGCTGTACGAAGTATTTTTCAAGTTGCATATAACTCATACACAGAAAACAATAAAAAATAACAAATTTTTCATTCAATTAGAAAAAAAATTTTTTATTTTCGAAATATTTATACTGTTTTCATAACAGTGGCCCCAAGGAAATATTTTTTTTCCTAGTGTGGCAGTAAATATGTTAAATGAGGCGGGGCGCAGTGGCTCACGCCTGTAATCCTAGCACTCTGGGAGGCCGAGGCGGGTGGATCGTTTGAGCTTGGCAGTTAGAGACCAGCCTGAGCAAGAGCGAGACCCTGTCTCTATTAAAAATAGAAAGAAATTAAATGAACAATTAAAATATATAGAAAAAATTAGCCAGGCATGGTGGCACATGCCTGTAGTCCCAGCTACTTGGGAGGCTGAGGCAGGAGGATCGCTTGAGTCCAGGAGTTTGAGGTTGCTGTGAGCTAGGCTGAGGCCATGGTACTCTAGCCCAGGCAACAGAGCAAGACTCTGTCTCAAAAAAAAAAAAAAAGAAAAAAAAGAAAAAAATATATATATGTTAATGAGGCAGATCTAGTCATGGAGCTAAGTCGATAATTGGACTCACTGTTCTTGTCCTGAAGGTTAACTGAAGGCCCGGCCAGGAGTTTGTTGAGATTAGCAACTTTAATAGTGCTGAAATGTTCCTTTTCTGTGTTTTGAAGAGAACTCCCTGGCATTTGGAGGCAGAATTGGCCTGTTTCCTGGAGTTCTGCTTTTCAGTGGAATCACAGGGCTTCAGAGCAGGAACTGGAGAGGCCCACAGCTTGGAAAACAAAGGATATCTGGGTAGAGCGAATACTCCCTACTCCAGTTATGCTCCATATACCACAGAGTAAGTTTGTTTCTCCAGTGGATGGGTTAATAATAACAGCTATCAATTATTAACAATAATGGTTGCTATTTGTTGAGAATCCATTATGGGCTATACACAGTGTTTTGGAAACTTTTCTACCAAAGTATACTTGACATCGGAGGGGAATGAATTCTTCCCTGGATTGATGTGGGAATGAATAGCCCACAGCAGCCATTCCAAGGCTGAAATTTATTTGAAGTCTGTGTCTTATCTTCAAAATTCATAAGAGTTTTGCTTTATGGAACCGTTATATAGTCATACTTGTTTTCTATAAAACATATTCTTTAAATTATTTACCATCTAGTAAAATTAACACCCCAGGAGAATGTAGCATATTTACTCAGTGCTTTCATGTACCCTCTAGCATATTATTATTGAGTAACTACGGGGGTTCCCGTACCCAGTTTGAGAACTATGTCATCATTATTTTATTTAATTAAAAAAAATTTTTTTACAAAAAACTCCATGCCACTTTATTTCAACCTTCATCCAAAAATATAAAAGTGTTAAAAATGTGTAGATATTGACCTCCAATCCTTATAGGCAGGTGAGAAGAGAGGATCAGGATAGAAGTTCAGAGTTCTTCCCACCCCCAGAGAAAAAGGGAAGCCCTAGGCATGGTATAGGATCAGAACACTAGGGCCCTATGGAGAACAGGCCGCCTTCTCTCCTAGTATTGGCCCAAGTCCCTCTCACTCAATCCCCACCCTAAACTCTCCTTTTCAACCGAGAAGAAACATTTAAAATTCTTGAATCTTGTTCAGGAAGCTGGTGCATGGTACATAGACCTGAACAAGGAGGGCTAGGCCTGCTTCCCTGCTTTTTGGCAGGAAGGAAAGGGCACGCCTCAGCGTCCTCCTCTTCACTCTCCTCTTCCTTGCAAACATCATTGCTTATTGTAACTTGGATTGACAGGACAACTTGAGGTAGGCCACAGGGACTATCATCTCCTGGTAATCATGGTTCCAGGTTACAACTTCCACCAGATTACATTCATTCTTAGCCCCCTCAGTGAGGCAGAGTTTGGCAATTCCAGCACATGCTTCACATCATCCTCTTCCCCTATCTTGAAGGTGAAGGAGGGAATGTGGTCCAGGAGCTCACAGACAAAGAAAAAACTGTCCATAGTGACCGGGGTGAGGACCCCCAGACCTCTGACCTAAACCCCAGTAGGCCGAGTGATTGACATTACTATAATTATTTTCATAATTTGATTACCCATTCCCTAATAAATCCAGTGCCAGGGGTTAGGACTGCCTGCTCACAGACCTCCCAATCTGTCTAGGAAGGGGCCAACTGCCCCTCCTGTCTAGCTGACACACGTGTGATAGCTAACACATGACCTTACGTAGAAGATATAGTTTCCAGCAAGATAGCCAACAATTCTGTCTTTTTGCTTGCACATCTTAGGAAAACTAAATAATTGGCCCCAAAAATTGGCTTTAAAAGGACTCATGTTGGGTAAGGCCAAAAGTGTGATTACTTGAAAATTGCCCAGCTGGTGGGAAAGGTACTTGAACTTAAGTGTCTAAATCAGATTTTTGCTATTACTGCTCGCAGCAGGAGAAGAAGCAGAAAAATCCATAGTCCTTGGTCTTGTTTGAGCTACAAAACCACACTTCTGTTACCTCCAAAGGTCTCTGTCTGCCAGGGAAAAGCTTTGGCCTACACTGTTGCCACAAGTGCTGTCACAACATGTAAGTTTATGCTGAGTTCATTGAACTGTGTTGTGTTATGCCTGTATGGCAGGAGGCCTGGAATCTTTGTAGAACCATAAGATAGGTAAGGTGGGCAGAGAGCCAAGACTCCAGACCTTTCCTCCCCCTTCCCTCCTTTGGGTAGGCCATGAACTGGGAGAACTGAATTGAAATGCAGACAAGAGGGCACAGTGTTCAAGGGGGGGCCGAGGGGGGGGGCGCTGTTCCTGAACAGTAATTTGGGTTACTGACAATCCTGAGTTCCCAGAGAAGCTTGGAGCCTTGAGGAGGTAGGCTGAGTGATTGACATCATGATAATTATTTTTGTCATTTGAGTACCCATTCCCTAATAAGTCCAGTGCCAGATTTTTCTCATGTAGCTTAGTAGTTAAGAACTGCTTACATTTGAATCTCAGCTCTATCATTTGATCGCTGTGCATCAGTTATAAATGCCTGAAGATGCTACTGGAAGACTTGATTAACAGTAGCTTAAATAAATAGGCAAATAGGAGGTATGTTTTTCTCACATTAAAAAAATCTATCTCAAAGTTTTCTGACTGGGGGAAAAAAAAGTGTGAATGTCAGTGGCAGGTGGCATTATTAGGTCAATGATTTAAAGACCAATATCCCCATGCCTCTTTTCTTTCCCTCATGATCTAAGATGGCTGCTACAGCTCTAGGCATCATGTCTGTGATTGAGTGGGAAAAGGGGGTATGGGGAACATCAGTAATATCTGTCCTTTTCCTAGGAAAGCAAAGACTTCCCCGAAATATCCCCAACAGACGTCTGTGTACATCTGACTGGTCAGAACTCGTTCTACATGGCTACTCCCAGGAGCTAGCAAGGCTGGAAGAGTGAGTAGTTAGCTTTTGCAGCCTCAGTAAGGGCAGGCAAGGGCCAGAGGGTTGGGAATGAATGAGCATTGAGTTATCCAGCCTGTGATATCTACCATAATGACCTGGACAAATAAATCAGCTTCTCTAGTTGGTTTTCTTATTTGTAAAATAAAGATAATAGTAGAACCTACCTCATGAAGGGGTTGTGAGGATTAGATGGGATTAATGTGGAGTGCTTAGCATAAATATTAATAGTTGACACATAAGTAATACTAATTGTTTTTATTATTAGCATTATCATCAACTCGACTCTGCCAAGTAATTATTATCCCATTTTACATGAGAGGTAGCTGAAGCTCAGTGAGTGGAAGTAACTTGCCTGAAACCACAGTTTGAAATGACATAACCGGGATTAGAGCCTATTTCTGAATCTAAAGTCCATGCATCTTTTTCTGCAGTGGAAATTGAGTCAGCAGGGAAATGGTGGTTAGCTGGTGGGTCTGTCTTGGCCAGACCCAGGGCATCAGCCATTGGCTTGGTGATTAGGGAAGGAGGGAGACTGAAAAGAACAGGTTTGGGTGGTGAGAGCCCAAGCACAAGGAGAACCACAACCTGGGGGTCATCACTGGACTGATACTAGATCCCTCAAATGGGGGGTGAGCATTTGAGAAAAGTAGAAATGTAATTTGATAACGATTATAAGAAAAACCAGTTATGGGAGTAGCCAGAAGGGACCCCAGTGTAGCCTGAAGGGAGGAGATCCAGGAAGACTTTTTGGAGACAGAAGTGAAGTAAAGGGGAAGGGAAGGACTATCCAAGCATTGAGGACAGCCTGAACAATGCATGGAGTAGAACAGTCAGGTGCAGTGTGCTTGTCAGAACAGCTGTGCGTTTGGTGTGGGTGACGTGTAAAATGCCAGGCCAGGCTTGGCAAGAGAAGAAATAGGACATCTAAATGTATAGGAGCCAGACTTGGAGGGTCCTGAGACCATACTAAGAAGTTTGGAACTTTATCCTTGGTGATGAGAAACTGCCAGAGAGTGGCATGATGGATAGACTGGCATTTCTGAAAGATCTCTCCAGATGCAGTGAGGAGGATGGATTGGAGAGAGAAAGAAAATGGAGGTCAGAAGACCAGTTAGGAGACTTATAATAAGGTCAGTTGAGAGACCTGAACTAAGAGTGGTATGGGATGCAGAGGAGAGGACATGTTTGAGAGAACAGTGTCTGGCATATCGTAGAAATTCAATTTTTGTAGAATATGAATGAATAAGTTGGGACTTGACATTAGATTTGGGGAGTGAAGGAAAAAGAAAAATCTGGACTTATCCCAGGCTTCCTGTGCCTTAGGTGATAGGTTGCATGGTTATGACTTTCACTGAGTTCTCAGGAGTACTGAGGCCAGTGTGTGTGTCAGAGAGCTTTCCTTTTAAATGTTTCTCGGGTAATTTTCTCATAACCCTCGGGGAATCCCCCTTTTTCCTAGCATTGAGCATTTCTAAACTTAATATATCTTGGTAATTGTGAGGCAAGATAATGCTATTCCCATTTTACAGATTTGGAAACCGAGGTGCAGAGTAGTTAAGTAACTCAATTTGGATCCTCCAGCTACTCGGAATTAGCAAATGTTCCTGACTCTTGGACTTCCTATTGTAATTTCAGCTGATTATAGGCCATAATAAAACAAGCAATAAAATCCAGAAGATTAGATTGATCTAATTACTCACCTGTTAAGATAAGGCCATGAGTTAATTGTAATTCAATGCACCTCCTAATTTAATCCAACACAGTACACAGTATCATTTGCATTATACAAAGAAAGTTCATTATATTAATGTCTCCTCAGTGTTAAAAGGAAAAAATAAAATAACTCATAGAGTCAAACATTTCCCTACCCTCGTTCTCTTTTACCAGATAGATCTGGTTTCAGTCTTAACTGTCACTTACAGAACTATAAGCCAATTACTTGATCTTTCAGAGCCTCAGTTTTCTCACCTATAAAACAGAATGTGGGAGATGGTGATTTAATAGTAGCTGTTGGGCTGGGCACTGTGGCTCATGCCTGTAATCCTAGCACTTTGGGAGCCGAGGCAGGAGGATCGCTTGAGGCCAGGAATTTGAGACCAGCCTGGGTAACATACTGAGACCCCATTTCTACAAAAAATTAAAAAATTAGCCAGGCATGGTGGTATACACCAGTGGTCCCAGCTACTCAGGAGGCTGGAGGATCTCTTGAGCCCAGGAGTTTGAGGCTGCAGTGAGCTCTATGATCATGCCGTTTTACTCCAGCCTGGGTGACTGAGAGAGACTCTGTCTCTACCAAAAAAAAGTAGCTGCTATTATTTTGCAGAGGTGGAAACAGAGGTTCAGAATTTGATAAGGACAATAAGGGTTTTGCCCAGGTTACATGGTAACCTAATGATATCTCTAAACACACAGGCTAAAAAATGTTTTGAAATGGTAGTATTTTCTGGAGATCTTTGATCTGAGACATCTTCCTTATTTTAGTTTATTTGAAAACCCAGTCCTGGTGTGCATATTACACATATTTCCTGCCTTCCTTTAGGACCTCAATAGTGGGTTGACAAAGTCTCTAGTAATAACAGCCCTTTAAATTTGCAGGGCCTGGCCGGGCGTGGTGGCTCACGCCTGTAATCCTAGCACTCTGGGAGGCCGAGGCGGGCGGATCATTCTGAGCTCAGGAGTTTGAGACCAGCCTGAGCAAGAGCGAGACCCCATCTTTACCAAAAAATAGAAAGAAATTAATGGGACAGCTAAAAATATATATAGAAAAAATTAGCTGGGCATGGTGGTGCATGCCTGTAGTCCCAGCTACTCGGGAGGCTGAGATAGTAGGATTGCTTGAGCCCAGGAGTTTGAGGTTGCTGTGAGCTAGGCTGACACCATGGCACTCTAGCCTGGGCAAAAGAGTGAGACTCTGTCTCAAAAAAAAAAAAAAAAAAATAAATAAATAAATAAATAAATGTGCAGGGCCCAATAAGAGTTTTAAGGACATTTTTACATATATTTAGAAAACCCGGGTATTGGATGCTAGTCCTGGCTCTGCCTGAATAATGAGTGGCCGTTATTTGGACCAGATGAAATGTCTAGCAGTAGGAGATTAATTGAACCTACCTAAGTGTCCAATAATATAATCATTTTACGGTTTCTCTTGTTGTTTTTCCTTATTTCCAAAACAATGTCTGCTCATTTTATTTTATTTTATTTTTGAGACAGGGTCTTGCTCTGTCTCTCGGGCTAGAGTGTAATGGCATCTTCATAGCTCACTGCAACCTCAAACTCCTGGGCTCAAATGATCCTCCTGCCTCAGCATCCCAAGTAGCTGGGACTACCGGCAGGAGCTACCACACTCAGCTGATTTTTTCTATTTTTAGTAGAGATGGGATCCCAGTCTTGCTCAGGCTGGTCTTGAACCCCTGGCCTCAAGGGATCCTCCTTCCTCAGCTTCCCAAAGTGCTAGGATTAGAGGAATGAGCTACTGCATCTGACCATCTGCTCATTTTAGAAAGATCAGAAAATATTGACATATGAGAAGAATATAAAGAACATTCATAATTCCCCTGGTTTAGAGACAATCACTATTAACACTTTGGTATATCTGTTTTTCTAGATCTTTTTAACACACAGACATACATTGTTTTTCTTTTTCCTTCCTTCCTCCTTCCCTTCCCTCCCTTTCCCTTTCCCTTTCCCTTTCCCTTTCCCTTTCCCTTTCCCTTTCCCTTCCCCTTCCCCTTCCCCTTCCCCTTCCCCTTCCCCT
>RJWJ010046437.1:0-11355 GCA_004363605.1 Indri indri | reverse complement strand
GTAATCCTAGCACTCCGGGAGGCTGAGGCGGGAGGACCAACTGAGGTCAGGAGTTTGAGACCAGCCTGAGCGAGAGTGAGACCTCCTCTCTACTAAAAATGGAAAAAATTAGCTGGGCATGGTGGCATGCTTCTGTAGCCTCAGGTACTTGGGAGGCTGAGGCAGGAGGATCCCTTGAGCCGAAGAGTTTGAGGTTGCTGTGAGCTAGGCTGATGCCACGGCACACTTGCCCAGATGACAGAGCAAGACTCTAAAAAAAAAAAAAAAAAAAAAAAATCTGAGATGGATGGGCAATTAGCTTCTTCGGTTCGTGAAGTGGTTTCTGTCCTAGTTCCAGGTCACATATGACTCAGTTGTCCTTCATTTCCATGAGCCCATTATATCATGACAATAAGCACATTTTTTTCTTGAGCTAGTTTAACTGGATTTCTCATCTTTGCAGCACATACACACATATGCAAAGGCCTTGATACATGCATTCATTTTCTTGGTGTTTCAAAAAAAATCTATTATGTATAAGAAAGGTCGTGTACTCTCTGTAGAGGTTATGAAGATTAACAAAATAGAAGTTGAATTCTGCCTAGTGTGATTTGATACAACCAAGATAATACTAAAGGGTATATTTATTCTTTTCATTTTTTTAAAGATGAATTTGTAGAGAGCTCATGTTCTCTGGGGATTTTTCAAGAAGCAATAAGAAGGCATAATTCCCAATGTGGATAAGTTGAGTCCCGCAATAGAGGTTGATGGTCTGGCCAAACCTGAAGTGTTCTGTTTTGTTCTGGAAGCATCTCTGCCATTGGATAAATCCGTAAAGCTTTTGGGTTGCCTAGAGTTGGTCATTTCTGCTTTTGGTGTCAGTATTCCATGTGCCTACAGCCCTCTCACCTCCAATCATTCTAGTGTTAGATTTCTTACTCATTAACTACTTTTAAAAAAGAATCCATTATCAACTCTAAATTCTTTATCAGGAGATTCTGTTTTGTTTGTGAAGAGAGCAAATTCCCTTGCAAAGGGTCACTTTTAAAAAAAGATTATTAAGGCCCAGCATGGAAGCTTATGTTTATAATCTCAGCATTTTGGGAGGCTGAAGTGGGAAGATTGCTTGAGGCCATGAGTTTGAGACCACCTGGGTAACCTGTCCCTACAAAAAAAAAATAAGAAGAATGAAAATAGAAATGTCAGCTGAGCTGCTGCACATGCCATGTCCCTGCTGCTTGGGAGGCTGAGGCAGGAGGATCTCTTGAGCCCAGGAGTTTGAGGTTGCTGTGAGCTATGATGATGCCACAGCACTCTAGCCCAGGCAACAGAGCGAGACCCTGTATCAAAATAAATAAATAGATGAATAAATAAAAAGATTATTAATTAAAGATAACCAAGTGTCTGTCTTGGTTAAATGTTAGCTAAGATACGAAATGCAAACATGTTCTTTTGGCCAATTGAGATAAACATACTTGAATCCTCTTTCCAGAAATCTGATCAAATGGAGAGTTCTAACCTTGGCCAAGTTTTCTAAAACATTCAGAATACTCCATTGACCTGCATCTTCATACATTGTTAGCAGCTGAAAACATAACACCATGGTGTGCTAAAGCTAGAGTTACAAAACATTTTGAAATAATTCTAGAGACCTGGTTATGCTTAAATAGTTCCGCAAAATATTCAGTCCTGCACATATTTATTGATTTCCTACTATGCATTTTGCAGGCACTGTGCTAGATAGTCAGGATTTAGCCCTCAGGCAGATTTTAATCTAAATGATTAGAAATGCAAAGGAACAGTATGTCAAAACCCCGAGAGATAATGGCCCATGGCATTCTGTACAAATCTGACTCTGGAAGGGAATTGGGCCCCAACCCTTCACTGTATGGATGAAGGAGCTGAGGTTCGAAGAAAGTCACTCATTGTGGAATCACTAGGACTAGAACCCAGGGCTTCTGAAACATGCATTTTTTTATTTGTCGCATAGTGGGTGCATGCCGTAGACCGTCAATTAGCATGTTGATGTGTTCTGGGGACTCATTTAAGCTCTTGATTTTCTTATTTTTTAAGGGAGTCAGGATCTCACTACAATGACTACTGTGAGAATCCGATTTAAAAATGAACAAGACAATGCTATGAAAAATTTACAATACCAAACTTATAAGGTATTCTTTTCGTTCTCAACATTTTTGTATTTTAACTCTTAGGAGGAAGGAAGTCATACGAGCTTGTATCCCCACAATGTGAAACACATGGTTGGTGTTAAGAAACCAAACTATTAGATTAACTAATTAGCATTTAAACTGGGGACAGGAGAGTGCAAATTTGAGCTTTCAGTAAAAAGCACCTGAGTAAGTTGTTCTGCAAATAAGTTTACCTAACAGCAAATGTGTCCACCTGAGTTATAAATGACTGAAAACAGCACTTCCTATGAAAGCGAAATCTTATGTATAGTAACCTTGCCAAGCGAAGTTCTAATAAGATTTTCAAGGAAAATGATATAACAAATGACAGAAAAATGGGTGATATGATACGGAGGTTAATGCAATGTCCTTGCTTTTTGTGCCTTTGGATTTGAGACATATTGAGATTGAACCTCCACCATTAAAATGACATCTCGGTATCCTCAAAGGTACCATGGGACCTCAGTGACCTTTCTTCTATTTGCGTGTAACTTTCCCCTGGCCTGCTTCTCGGGCCGTGAGCCGCTGCACAGAGCAATGACTACTCTGCAGCAGTGCTGGGAGAGGCTCAGAAATGAAGGGAATCATTGGCGTCACCACTAGGTCTTCCACGGTCACAGGATTTCAAATCTTTATTTTTTTCTTTCTCTTTTAAAAGTTCTGAAATGAGCCTCAAAGGCACAATCTGGAACAAGTCTATTCATTCATATTAGATTGCCTAAATCTTTCCTTTTGATTAAAAAAGCCCTCCAAATATACAGAACGTTAATATTTGTTTAAAAGGCCTGGGTGTATAGAAGTAAACTCTAATTTCCAACAGGTGGCACCCACTGTGCAGCACAAAAACTGCCAAATAGTTGAAAGAACACTGTACATTTAGAAAAAAATTCAGAGACTAAAAAATAATAATTTAAAAGTTCTTGAACAGGGTTAATGCTGCTGGAAATTTTCCATTTGTCCTTCCAGATCCACTTGGTTGCCCCTGACCCTTACACTGTCCTATGGGGGGCTGAACAGTGTGGACTGCTTTACCTGGGTTTCTGGCTTCAGTTGGCTTCAACCTATGGAGGGAAACAGCAGGCAAGGGGAGGAGGGAGGAGTGAGAGGTCTCCAGTTGATTTCCTGGGTTCCTGCTCTCAAAAGAACACTCCATACTGGCCGAACCCCCTCAGTGAAGGTCACAGCTTCCACCAAGCAGCCTTCCCTAGACAAACACCTAACTACTCCTTCCTTTTTCTTTGAGAGGCAGAGAAAGTAACAGCTCCCCTTATTGGGAGCCCCAGGGTGCCGCACTATCTCTTTCTGGCTTCCTTTCTGGGGCCTTGAACAGACACAGAAATCTTAGGCAAAAACATAGAGCTAATTAAACTCAATGGAGTCAGGAATTTCCATCTGTTTTGCTCAGGTCCTAGAAGAGTACCTGGCAGAGAGCTTGCACCCAATCCATATTTGTGAATAAATTGTAATGCATATACATTTTTATTAAATTACAATTGAGTAAAGATAATATTTATAATTTGCCAACACAGAAATTAAAAATAAATTCCTACATGCATACAAAAAAAATCCCAGTCACATTCATTTTTATTATATGTACTTGATTATTGATACCAAAATATGAATACAAAAGATATTAATGAGAGTGACACTAGCAGTGCCCTGAGGAAAATAACTGGAGAAAAGACGTTCACTACTTAAAGACAAACTTTAACCTTGTAGGCAGGAGATAGATCATGCTTTCTCTTTCAACTCCCCCAAAATAAACATGCCCACTTGTACAATCCCTTATTTAATAAATATTTATCCAGTTCCAACTGGGTGCCTGCATTGATCTAGAAGCTGAGAGTATAACGGTGTTGTAGCCAGACCCTACCTCTCCCACCTTATGGGAATGTATTAGGTAAGGATGGAGTCGATGGAGTACTGAATATCCCAGCCATGAAAGGATTATCTGATCTGTATCTTAAGGCTCTTAACAGGAGAGCTGAGAGATAAGAAGGTGTCGGCTGTGACAGGGCAGGCAGGCAGGGAGGAGAAGGGTGATCCAGGCAGAGGAAACAGGGAGTGCACAAAGATCTGAAGAGTGAAAGCGTGGTTCACTCCGGCAACTGGGAAGTTAATTGTGGCCTGAGCACGGCATTTGAAAAAGAGAATATTGAGATATAAGGAGGGAGAAGTAAGAAGTCAGGCGTTGAAAGGCTTTATACAGGCTTTTAGGGAGTTGAGATTCCAAGACAGTTAAGCACTCACAGAATGGGGTAGGGGAAGGTAAGGGAAATAATTATTCTGCTCCTTTCCCTCAAAATATAAACACACATACTCGTTTTATATCTCTCAATCGAGAAGAGGTTAAGGATCCCAAGAGTTACTGTAAAGTTATGATTCTCTAGTCGATATTCTTTGACATGCTTAAGTAACAACTATGACAAAACAGTTAACAATTATTGTGCATTTATTGTGTTACAAGCACTGTTCTAAGAACTTTATGCCTATGATTTCCTTTAACGCTAAGGATAACCAGATAATCCTATGAGGTGATTACTATTATTATCTGCAATTTACAGGTAAGGAAAAAGAGTCGCAGGGAAGTTAAGTGGCTTGCTCAAGGTCACACAGCTAGTAAGTGGGTAAAGATCAAAAAATGGGAGGAGGTAGTTGCTTTTCCTCCCCTCCAATAGAAAAGGTAGGCTGGGAAAAGACCAGGAAACAGCATTGATACTGAATTTAAATGATAAAGGCTCTGCTGATAATCTCGCTTTACAGAGAGGCAAGGTATTGTGCATGCACCTGATACTATGGCATAGAGAACAAGTCTAGCAAATGGATAAATAAAATGTGTTAAAATCGATGTAATCGCAAACACAGCAATTGCTTTTCCAAGGGGAAAATTTGACAGAACTTTTTTTAAAGTCAGGGGAGCCATGGAAACTAAAAAATGAAACTTGAATCCAAACAGGTCAGGAACTGGTAAGTCAAAACGATGCCTTGTGCCATAGGGGTGGAGCACTTGGGGCTTCAAGGCCACGTGTGGCCCTCCAGATCCCCAAGTGTGGCCCCTTGACTGAATCCAAGCTTCACAGAACAAATTAAAAGGATTTGTTCTGTAAAATTCGGATTCAGTCAAAAGGAAGCACTCGAGGATCCAGAAGACCACATGTGGCCCCAAGGCCACAGGTTCCCCACGCCCACCGGATGAGTCAAATTTCTTAAGTTTAGTTTTAACGGAAGTATATCATTAATCTTTAAAAAAAGTAAGTTCTTGGTTGCTTGACACCAGCAGATGGCACCCTAACAAAATAATTTGTGTGCCATATGTGAACTTTTACAGCCCTCTGTGCATTCAGACACAAGGCAAGCTCGCGGTATCCAGACAGGCAGGGTAGAATAGAGAAAAATCCAAACACCAGACTTGCTCTTTAAAAGAAATAAAATGGACTGATCCACATATTTTTCAGCCCCCTAACCTCCAAAAAAGGACTTTAGAGAAATAAATATTCTTTCTAATACTTCAACTGTCAGAGATGACATGATGCTGGAGATTTTTAAAAACAAGTTTAACTGAGAAGAACTTAAACATCAAGTTTGCGTTAACGCTACTTGCCACGATACGCATTTCAATTTCAGGCCTATTCAGTTTGAATTTGTCTAATTAGGTAGCTGGTGTTTGAATGCCCTCCCCCCCGCCCCCGCCACCTTGTGTTAACTGTTATTTTTAAAGCAAATACCGGATACTATGTTAAGATCATGAATAAGTGGGTCTACAAGGAATGAGTGTATTTCTGTTTTGGAGAGAGTCAGGGTGACCATTTTTTCTTCTTCCTTTTGTCATCCTCTTGCTTAATTCCAGGTACAGTCATGTGCTACATAATGATGTCTCAGTCAACAGCTGACCGCACGCATATACGATCGCAGTCATATATAAGATTATATAATATTACATAGATTAGAAGATTATAATATATTTTATTGTACCTTTTCTATATTTAGCTGTGTTTAGATGCACAAATACTTACCATTGTGTTACAGTTGCCTACAGTATTCAGCACAGTAACATGCCGTACAGGTTCGTAGCTGGGGAGCAATAATAGGCTACTCCATATAACCTAGGTGTGCGGTAGGCTGTATACCATGTAGGTTTCAGTAAGTACATGCTATGATGTTCGTGCAATGATGAAATTGCCTGATGATGCATTTCTCATAACATATCCTTGTCATTAAACAACACATGACTGTATTTGATTTAAGAAATCAGCCAGATTTTCAGTTCGTCCATCATTTTCTTATCTCTGAAAAGAATAACGGCCCAAGTTACTAGACATTTTTACTAAGCCTTCTCACCTGCCTCGGTCTCTTAATAAATAATTCTTATCTTTTATAAAGGTATCAGTTTATAATTAACTTCACAAGGAGCTGTAATAAATGAATCAAACTTTGGTATACAAACTACCTAGGATCCAAGATGAGGCTTCTCTCTAAGATGGAAACTCCAGGTACAAGGAACAGCAAAAAACAGCATTCGGGACCGATGCACAGATGTGGCACACCAGCTGCAAAGAAAGAAAGATATGAAGGGCTGAGAAAGGCTGATTTCCAGTGTGGGCAAGAAGATGTGGCCCAGTCGTGAAGACCATGGGGTTGCAAAAGGAAACTGCAGCTTCCTTACTGTCTTCTCAGCCTTCTAGGTCTGTGCTTCTAGGATAAATTCTTCTGGTCTTTAAAAAGGGACTGAAACTAAACATGTAATTCCATCTTCTTTAAGACCTTGAATGAGAAAAGAGAAAGACCAAATAGCCCAATTAGTTATTTTAGGGATAAGAGTGTGTAGGGGAGAAATCAGGGTGATTCTCTTGCTGAAAAGACAGAATAGCCACCGGAGGCAAAGCCGTCTCCCATGAAGAAAGAAGCCCATTCCCCAAAGCTTTGGAAAACAAGTAAAGCCAGTGCTTGGAAGATGAAACACATGCTGAAGGAAACGAAGGTTAGTAAATCAACAACCTGCCTTGAGAAGATGATTCAGTTTGCAAATAATAACGATGGTTAACATTTATTGAGCACAAATGGTGACTTAAGGAGCCATCTAAGTGTTCCACATTAGTTAATTAAATGTATACAACAATCCTATGATCTTGTTATGCTCATACATTCATTTTAAAATTTAGGAATCTGCAGTACAAACAGCTTTACCCCATATCACTCAGGTGGTCTGGGCCCACCTTTAACGATTAATCCATACCACCTCTCTAATAATTTTCTGGGAAATTTTTTTAAGTAGGGAATTTTTTTCTGGAAGATGTCCATACCCTATTCCTATCACCACGGTCTAAACAAAGATGGACAAAGACTGGGATTTTATAAAGCAAAAATATACTTTTTCTTTCCTTAATTTTGGAGCCGTGGAACTTTCTGGGTTGATGGCAAAGCTCGAAACTACCACATTTTTTCACCATCTGGAAATGGGGTTCACTTGTCCTTACCTCAGTGTGCCTGATCACAAGGGAGCCATCAGTGTCTCCAGAAGGGGAAAGTTCCGACACTCAACAATAATGTCAAGGAAAAAGTGCTTAGGGAGAGGGTGGGAGGCTCAGAGAGAAATATAACAGCAGGTAGAGATTGAATAAAGGATAAGCATGCCGGTGGTTTAAATAAATGCAGGAGGGCCATTTTGGAATCACTGCAAAGGAATAGTCAGCAAAGGGACACACCAGGATGGTTTCGGGCCCATCAAGCTTAAACTCAAGGCTATCTCTCTACCCAAAGAGACCCTTTTCTGGGGATAAGAGAGAAGTGCTATCAGTTTGAAGTCTCCCATTCAACTAGTCTGGCATTCTAAAGTGAGAATCATGTCTGGAGGTGCATTGGTTAAATGCCAAGTTATAGGTACAACTTGTGAGTCTATTCTATTCTTCTCTCAGATAAGACTTAAGGGTGCTGGCCCTGTTCACTAACTCCTTGATCAAGAAGAAAGTCTCAGGCCTATTCACCTGTCTTTCCTTCTTAGGATTCCAAGACGGGGATGGTACCTGGGTCTTCTCCTTAACCGCTATCTTTTCACACCACTTCCTATCAGCCCAATTTGTTTTCCTACTTTATACTAAAGAACTCCAAGGAGGGAAGCTAATAAAATCCATTAAAGGCAGAAGTTGGGTAACTGCAGTCATTAGCTTCTCTGAAGTTTTTTCTCCCCTTCTGTGTATTATCACCATCAAGGCTAGGCTGATGTTTAGCAAAGAGCACCTGTCAAAACAAAAGAAGAGTTTCACACCTCACAATTTTAAGCCCCAGGTAAGAAACTCAGCCTGGTGGATCGGCAAAGAGGAAGACAAGAAACCTGAAACTCCAAGACTTGGAGTAGAGTTAAATGAGTTTCCTCTGGGTACCAACAGGCTTTTGTTTAACATGATTAAATCCTCTTTGTTTCATTACAGACATCAATGCGAAAACAAACAGTGTGATCGAGATAAAGGCCTGGAGGAGCGTTCTGTTTCTCTTTCTCTTTCTTTTTGTTAGAGAGCTATCACCACCTCTCAGTGGACAGGCTTAAAGGAACTTAACTGGCTCACAGAAAATTGATGAGCTGAGCAGAGCAGGTGTACAGGAAAGCTCTGGGCAGCAGGGTTAGGGAATGGAAAACGTGTGAAGCACTTATGTCCATGACCAGATCCAGTGATAAGAGGACTGGCTTCCTTTGCTGTGTAATTAATTGTCTGTCTTTTCAAAACACAGTCTTTGATTTCAAGAAGCACCTGAAGAAGATAAGACTGAGTCCTAGTGAAATACAACAACCAAAAAGCCCATCTTGGGTTTGGGGATGGAGGGTGGGAGAGTAGCATGGATAGACAGGGAGGATGGAGAGGGAGGAGGGAGAAGTCACAGTCAGGAGCCAAAACAACGAAATATCAACTAGTCAAGAAACAGCAATCAGCTGAACTCTGTCAGGGATGCGGCAAAACTGAAACCAGTGTGCATTTCCAAGGCGATCCTTTCTATATTATTGAATTGCTTATTTCTTTGTTGTTAGACAACACTAACTCCTCTTCCTAAACAAAACACGGACGTTGTCAGTGTAGCAGCTATACTGAACCAACAGAAGTTAGGGTCATCCATATACACATTTTAATTACCTCTTTTCAGTCAGGAACATCGTTAGAAGTTTATTATTACCAGCCATTATCTTGTGATCTTAATTGGCTTCCTTCACAGACTACACCCTGAAGCCAATGCAGAAGCTCTGGCAGCCTCCCAGAGATAGTGACCAGATCGGTGGCACTTTACACTGATACTGTCTTCAGCTGAATAACAACCACCAGTTTAAGTTTTAATGTTAGACATGAGGCGGAAGCTTCTTTTAACACCTGTATGTAGAGATGTTTCTGATTCGGTGGTGTTGAAAAACATACGGAGAGGCAGTGACTTTCCACTCACCTTTGTTAGGGTCACAGAGGAATTACCTATGTCTACAGAAGGGATATGTCAAGCAGCCAGTTATTCCCTGTGGCTCTCTTGGGCTCTGGTGAAACAAACAAACAAAAAAAATAGTTTGCTTACCGAATCTCGATCCATTGATACAAATTAAATCTGCAGCATGGGCCATTTTTATCTGGCTGCTTGCTACTCAGAAAGTATGGAAACACCCTTAAATTAATAGCTTGCATTAATAACATTGGGCCTGAATCAATACTAGTTATTAACTTAGTTTCCAAAGCATTTGCAATCATGTCGGGGATAATGGCAAATTTTGTGGCAAGGAAAAAAGACAATGATTTTGAAATAAACATGCTGTCATCTTAGGGTAGATGGAAAAAAGAAGTCTTCTTGTGAATAGAATCAGTATCTTTCTCTTTGTAAAAGGAAAATAAATAAGTTCCAAAATTTTAAACACTGTGGTTCAATTCCTAGACGATCAGGCTGATGAGACCTCTGGGAAGATTTTTGATTCTTGGCTCTTTATCTCCAGGCAATTGGAGAAAATGAGCTAAGTCACAAACATTCTAACATTGGGTAGGCATCAAAATTCCATAATATTTTGAACTCCCCCAAAGAGAAAAAATAATTTTAAGAAGATATATATATATATGTAAATGGATTACTTATTCAGGATAATCATGATTAGAAAGTTTGTTTGTATTTCTCTGGTTAAGAGTCAAATAATATTTGTATTATTAATATAGTCCTGACTTACTCTTTTAGAAGATGTTCTTGTCATTCACCATTATCTGCAGATCTAAGTGATACTCTACAAACATCATTACAGAAAGAATATAGTAAATGATTAGACTCTTAGGAGTAACATTTTCCATTCAGCGATTTGAACTAGTATAGGAGACATTAAAGTCTTTGGAAAGAATGATCAATTCACTTTTTTAGCTCCCAAGATTTTTGGCTATCAGAGGATTAATATATCTGCTTTCTTTTGGGGAGTTACTCTACAGTAACCCCGAAACATAGATCGCTTTTCCAGAATTTTATATTTCACTTTTATAGCACTCAAAATTATAAGTAAATGTTATAAAAATTAAAAATATATAAATTTAAAATCTACTTCAGTTTATGGAATTCCTGGAACGTGAGGTTATATAGCGTGTCATGCTTATCTATATGAGTATAATTTCTATGCCATATGTATAGGTTTAACTTTTAAAACGTGTTTCTTCCGCCATGACATTGATATATTCCTTCCGCAAATACAGCTGAATTCTCAGTGAGGAAGAGCTTGAAATAAAGAAAAAAAATTGGACGGAAAATTCAAATCACCGTAATTATTATGAGACAGCTAAATATGGTTTGAACCATGCACAGTGAAATAGGGATGAAATAAAATAATTCTTCTCTTCCCTACACTACCAATCATAGACTCTTGGCGGCTCCACTTCTGTTATTGAAATGGTCAGCCTTAACCTTCAGAAAATAAATGGTTTCCTTCTCATCCTCAGTTTTTGTTTACCTGATGGATTTCCTCTTTCAGGAAGACAAGAAAATTAGCTTTATATTTCAACTGCTCCACTGTATTGAAACAGGATGGTGAAAATACAGCTGTTTAAAACATACTGTGAGCAAAAAGGCAATGAAATATTATTTTTAAGAAGAGTTATCAAAATCAGGGTGCCAATCACTCTTAGAAACAGGGTAAGAATTACTTGCACTTCAATATTTATATTTATATTTATTATAAGAAAAAAGTTTTTTTGTGGAA
>RJWJ010046436.1:0-11354 GCA_004363605.1 Indri indri | reverse complement strand
GTCCTAACAATCCAAATAAACCACATCGAAAATCTTCCCATCTTAGCCACTTTCATTAAAGAGAAACAGGTTTTCAAATTCCTGAACCTTGTCTTTCTTTTAATGGTATATAGAGCAAGATAATAAGAGAAATTCAAGGTATCTGTAAACTCAAAAACAGAAACTTACATTTATTGTCTGTGAAATAAGAAAACAAAGACATTAGAAGAGTGTATCTTTCTCATATATATTCTCCTTGTATGTGAACATTTGAAAAGCCAAAACGGTGTTTTCCTGACAATATCCTAAGTGGTAATGGTTAATTTTTTTCACATTCCTCATTTTTTGCTAAAAACCACTGAGACTACACTTGACCTTAACCCAGTAAGAAAAATGGGAAAACATATTTAATCTTTAAACTTGTTTAACTCAAGTAAGTTGAAAATAATTTATTAGGATAAATTCTAAGTCTTTAAGTATAAATTATGTTTTAAATACACTTCAAAAACAAAAGTTAACATAAATGAGAAAAAATTAAACTTTTATTGGTCTCAAATGTTAGACAAGATAATTATGTAAAATTTTAAAATTATCTTATAAACTCAGTTCCACTGTCATATCCTAGCTTTCTGCCACAGGCTCAGACCTTAAATGCTGCAACCAACTTGGCTGACACAGGTGTGATTACTCAATATTATCTTTCTCAATAATAAACTTCAAGACCAAGAATGTTTCTTCCTTTGCATTAACTCTAAATTAAGCAATCTAAGAGTTGCTAGAAAATTACCCTTCTTCCCCAATTGCTGTAAAAATATGAATAAAGAAAGCTATACGGCCAGGTGCGGTGGCTCATGCCTATAATCCTAGCATTCCAGGAGGTCAAGGCAGGAAGATTGCTTAAGCTCAGGAGTTCCAGAGCAGCCTGAGCAAGAGTGAGACCCTGTCTCTACTAAAAATAGAAAAAAAAAATTAGCCAGGCAACTAAAAATAGAAAAAATTAGCCAGGCATGGTGGCATGTGCCTGTAGTCCTAACTACTCAGGAGGCTGAGACAGGAGGATCGCTTGAGCCCACGAGTTTGAGGTTGCTGAGAGCTAGGCTGACGCCATGGCATTCATAGCCTGGGCAACAGAGCCAGACTCTGCCTCAAAAAAAAAAAAAAAAAAAAGAAACAAAGCTACATGAATCATTTTGTTTCTCATGTTGATTTGTACACAGGTCCCTTTCTTACCCAGACTTCACATTTGAAACAGTTTTAAGATGCAAAAATAAATATTTTAATTAAAAATTATGGATAAGTAGTTGATCATTTACTCAAGTTATTACATTATAGGTTAATTATTTATTCATTAAAAGGCATAATGTCTGTTTAGTGGCATCTTAATGCAACACATTAAAAAAGAATTCTTGGTTGACCTGTTGCATTAAAAATGTTCAACATCCCAAAGAACTTAAATAGTTTTGGTAACTAACCAAATGAGATTTCCAATAAAACTGTAAAATCTGGCCAGGTGAAGTGGCTCATGCCAGTAATCCCAGCACTCTGGGAGGCCAAGGTGGGAGGATCCCTTGAGGCCAGGAGTTTAAGACCAGCCTGGGTGACATAGTGAGACCTGTCTGTATGACAAACAAAACAAAATGAAAATATTTTTTTTAAATTAAAAAAAGACCAATTATTTTCCTGATTCTGACTTAAATAAAAAGCATCCTAGTAACTAACGATTAATAAAAATTTCTCATATTCTTAAAGATATTTAAAAAAATATCTAATTAACTCAGTTTGGGTCACCATCATTTGATTTTTAATGTAACACTTAGGATGAAAGTTCACAGTTACAAAATTTCTTTGTATCACTTAATATACAGTAAAATACTCACTGTTCAATAGCAATAGCAAGATTTTTAGTTAAAAATTGTCTACTTCCAATTTAGCACAGAAAACAATTTTCAACCACAAATATTGCTCTGCACATTAAATAAAATTTTAGGTAATACAAACAAAATATTATTATTTTTTTTTTCTGAGACATAGTCTCACTCTGTTGCCCAGGCTAGAGTGGCATGGCGTCAGCCTATCTCACAGCAACCTCAAACTCCTGGGCTGAAGCGATCCTGCTGCCTCAGCCTCCCAAGTAGCTGGGACTACAGGCATGCACCACCATGCCCAGCTACGTTTTTCTATATATATTTTTAGTTGTCCAGCTAATTTCTTTCTATTTTTTTTTAGTAGAGACGGGGTCTTGCTCTTGCTCAAGCTGGTCTTGAACTCCTGAGCTCAAACCATCAGCCGGCCTCGGCCTCCCAGAGTGCTAGGATTACAGGCGTGAGCCACTGGGTCTAGCCTATTCTTTCAATACAAAGAAAAATATAAGGCTCCTCCCAACATTTGCACATTACAAAACAGTAAATTTGAGCCACTCCAATTTTAAACCCAGCCTAAAAGCTAGTAACGTTCATCCAGAAATATTTCAAATAATATTCGTTATTCTGCGAGTGAAGACAAAAAGTAATTTCACCATAAGTAAAAATAATTCTATTCTCAGTATTAAAAAGTCTCAAAGAATACAAGTATTTAACATTTATTCTAAAACATGACAAGGAACTAAAACATTTGAGATATAAATGTGTTTGTTTAAACAAAAGCTTTACATTCAAGAAATAACTGAGCATCTACCATCTGCCAAGAATAAATCCTTTAGAGACAAAAGCTTTTATACATTAAAATATTTTCAAAATAATAAATATAGCATCTTTTGAGAAAACTGCATACGAATATTTCCTAAGCAGTTCTGACAGCTCTTCAAGTGTTGTTGATTTTATATAACATTTAAAATACATTATGGTAGTATGTATTTAAGTCCCAGTGGTAACTTCCAGAAAAACAGCTGTTAGTGTTTACACATAAAACACCTATCAAAATAAAACCGTTGGTTTAAGAGATTTATCCATGAAAATGAGAAATTAAGAAGCCAATGTAAGAAGTTACAATTCCCCTAAGACCACTAAGATATGTTTCAAGGGGAAGAATTTCTCCTAATTTATTAGCTTTTCTCCCTACTTCCTCCTTTTTAGACCCAAGAAGTCCTAGAGCTTACTGTGGTATATATATGGCAAAGACTCTCTGGCTGAATGGTGTGAGGAAGTCAAACAAGTCAAAATTGTAGGAAAGGTATCAGTCCTACAGAGCTGAAGGGAAATGGAGACCTGCAAAGGTTTTAAACTTAAATTGGGATCAAAGGGATCCTTTAATTTACACTGACAACAACGGGGAAGTATGATCAAAATGTGCTCTCTAAAAATAAAATTTACTCTCCAATTACATTACAGTTTTCTACAAATCCACTTAAACAGATCAACTAATCCTTCAAACTCAGCCATCATAAGAACAAAGACCATTTGACTAGTTTTCTCCCAGGAGACCAAATGTTTCAAAACTCCGGAACAAAAATTATGCCCAACCTTTTAACAAATTTGTCTAGACAATCCTAACTTAAAACATGCATAGTCAATAGACAAAAAAACAAACATTTATAGCCACATTATTTATAAAGTAACCATTGAAAATAAGGCACAATACTTTTAAAAAAGTTTCATTTTACAGGAACCAAAAACATCAATATAAACAACAAAAAGAAACAAACAAAACCCAAAGTAATAAAGCAAGCCAATATGAAGAAAGCTGGCAGATTGAAGGTAGGTTTTCATATTTCTAACCTGACATTTTTTGTTTGAAGGCAAATAAATCCAATTGCTTTGTGTGTCTAGACCTGAGCAAGGTCACTACCAAGAAAAACATGGGCATAGACAGTCTTCCCTCCTATGGCTACATAAATCAAATTTGTTAAGTATATACTGATTTCGTACATTGAATAGTAAGTTTAAAGTACCAACCTTCTGAACCACAGAACCTAACTACCCCGACCCAAAATCCCTATACAAACTCTCCCACTACACACCAACATTTCATCTTATAATAAAATATTTCAAAGTCTAAGTAAGGTTGTGTGCTCAGTCTTCCATGATGAAACTCCCTGGTACGTAGAAAATCCCTAAGCCAGTCTTTTCTATACTTATTCTGCAGAATAGAACCTTATCATCAACCTAGTTCATATATTCACCATATGAAATAAATACTGCCCTAAGTTATTTACAATGGAATAAGAGTCTCGAAAGGGTACATACTCTCCAACCTTTCTTAGTACTACTAAGATTGAAAGGCGCTCATCTTTCAGTTGCTCCACAATCAGAATGGTCATTAAATGCCACTAATGGCCCAATCATACCTCATTGCTTAGTTCAACCCAGAAAGAAGATCGACCTCCTACTACGGAAATGAATTCTCATCACACTTTTAAAAACACAGTTAAATGACACCTGACATTTAATATTCAGTCTCAGTCTATAGGATTCTGAAAATAGCGTAAAATGGAATCAAGACCCTATTATGGTAATGTTTTTATTTAAGGTCTATTAAAACAGACTAAATTCCACAATCCCATAATAGGTAAATGGGCATGTCTGGGGGGAAAAAAAATCAAGAATCAAAGCCTTACTTTTTACTTACATAATGATGATAGTATGCTAAAAGACAATTTTTAAAGGCAGCAAAGTATGGAGCTTCACTTTACCAAATACACCATCAACCCTGAAATTTCTTAAGAAAAGCTTAAATACATTGGAGAAGCGGATGCAAAATATAACTGGGAAGAACAGCACCTTACATCCAATGAAGTAACAGGTTTAGGCTTGTTTGTACAGCTCCCTAAAATTTAATCTGAAACAGAATACAAAAACCGAAATTGACAAAATTCGCCAAGAATTGGATGGGAAATGTTTAACTCTGGATTAAAACATCCGAATCATGCAAAATGTTGCACTTATACACTTACCAAACATTTTAATTTACTTTGGCATATCGAATAAAAGATGGTTGGATTAAACCGAACAAAAACTATTATTAGCAGCCAAATAATTTTTTTAATGTTTAAGAGCATCTGTCATCACCACTGAAATTTCCAAGGCTACCTGAATGCTTTCATTTTTTTTTTGAAAAGTGGAGTCATTTTATTTGCCTCTCAGGAAAAACCAATAAAATTAATCAACTAAAACACAGCACTGTCATTTGCAGTAAAATCAACACATTTTTGTAAACGGCTCGGGGAAGAAAAAAAGCCTAGTCTTTTCATGTAAACATAATAAGCCTGTAATATGCTGCAGACAAACGCACTGCATGGGGTGTGGAGGACCCGAGCTGATTAGATTACCACAACATCAGCCTGGGGCCGCCATTTTTAGAATCTGTAAAGGACAAAAGAGGGAAATTTCAGTTTTTACTCCCCATCTCAGAAATTACAGGAGAAAACGGACTATTTTCCAATTAGGTGTGGATGTCTCCAGCCTCGAGTTGAATGCACCTCGCTTAATTCTCCCCAAGGTCTCCAGAACTCCAAACACCTTACGTTATTCACATCTCTAAAAAGAGACTAAAACAGGCAAAACTGGGTTTACTCCAGAGCTAACTCTAGCGACTTCTCTTTGACTTTAAATTGTATCATTCTTAAGACAGCCCAGGAAGGACGGATCTATACGGAACTAAGGCCAGTGCAAGAAAGCAGCCTGGATTGTTTTTTTCTCTCCCCCCCTCCCCCGTTTAGCACAGTGCACCGTTTGTTTCTCATCTGTGTCTGCTGCCACAGGGTTTGTGCCAAGCCGTTGGTCAAACTAAGCTTTTCCAAAATGAGCCATATTGTGGATCCTAAGGCTCCGGCACAGTAAAGGACGGCGGTAATGCAAGAGGAGTGGGGGAGGAGACTGAGAAGGCTGGGTACTGGGGTGACCACCTCAGGGGCGGGTTTACCCTCTCCCGGAGAGGATGAGGAGCTGTCTCGCTCTCCCACAAAGAGAGATGCCCAGGGCGTTCTTTTAATCCCCTTCGTATTGACAAGAACATATACCAGAGACTGACAGTCAAGACATGGAAAAAGAAGAAAACGGGGCCTATATGGTTTTTCAGCACCTGAACCAGATGCGGTTGAGAAAACGGAGACCTGGCATCTCCTAGGACCACTTCCACACAAACCCTACTAACAGTCACCAGCCTCCCTCCTCACTCAAGCGGCCTTAACCCGCTGCCAATGAAGAGTGCGCCCCCTCCCTAACTCCCACTCTCAAGGGGGTTTAACTGCCAGTTTCCCTTCCCCAACCCTAAAACCCGCCATAATGCTCCATTTCTAGGGACAGGGAGGAGAAAGGATAAATTCGATTTAAACAAGCAACGACTTGCCCCGGCAAAGACACCTTAGAGTCAACGTCGACTCCCCCCGCCGAAGGATAAAGATGAGAGACCTCCCTCCCCCCTAGAAACACAAGTGCCCCCTACCCCGCAAACCCCATGAACTCCCACGGAGACGACAGGCACTGACCTGTGATGTTCACACACCAGACACCCGAACCCCGTTATGTGCTCGACCCCCAAGGAGTCTCTCCACACCTCCGGGATTAGGCGACCCCCAGACAGCAGTCACTGCGGACAGAAGACCCGGCTCCACACACCCCTTCCCCAAACAGCAGCTCGTAGCCTCTTCACCAGGAACCGAGGGGTCAGGGGAGGGGGCACCCAGACAGTCTACAGGAACGCAGAGGCGACGGCAAGGCTGCTCCGAGTGTCTTAGCCCCCTCTGTTGCCGCTCCCGAACTCAGGCACTGTCTCCGACTCGGCCCCCTGCGCCCGCTCAGTGTCACTGCCGCTCGCTCTGGGAAAATGGCGGCGACGGCGGCGGCGGCCGCGGCGGCGGCGGCGGCGGCCGCGGCGGCGGCAAGTGCACGGGGCCCGCCCGCCCCGCTCCGCAGGGGCAGAGGGGGAGGGGATGAAGCTTCCAGCCGCCATTTTGCTTGTGGGCTGCCGCCCGCCGTTGCCTCTCCATGGAGGCTTGAGGATAGCAAACTGGAGGCAGTCAGGTGAACAGATCTCTTGTCATTTTCAGAACAGATGCATTCAACAATTCACCCAAGGTTTGGGGAAGTTTCAGTATTTGGTGGGATTGGTTCTTCTTTCCCGCAGTAGCCCTGAAGTCTGGATATAGGTGAGCTTGGGCACGCCACTCTGGGTGGAAGGATAGTGACAGTAGGGTCTGGGAACGAGCCCCCTATCTCCCTCCGAAAGCGATGCACTTATTCCCACCTCCAAAAACACCTCAGTCCCGTCTCCCCTTTCCTCTCTCCCTCCTGCCTCCTCCACCACGGCCCCCCCTCCCAGTCTGGCCTCAAGCGCAGGGTGAACCCGGTTGGGGTGTCACTCGACGCCCACTAGGGGATGAGTAGGCTCCAATGCGCAGGCTCCGGGCACCGGATAAAAGCGGAGCTGGCGAGTCCAGTGCCGTCTCGATGGAGGAGCAAGAAACGGAAGAGGTCGGGGGGAGAAGCAGCAGGAAAAATACAGCCACCATCAACCGCCTCCCTGCTACCGTGTATCGGGGTAAAAAGCTGCCGTTGCCGTCGGTGCAGTTGCCGTTGCTGCCTCCTATACTTCTCTTGGCCCCGGGGAAGGATTTCCCCGCCGGCGGGACAATGTACGGGGAGGGGAGCGGGAATTCCTTATGTGGCGGTGATTAAACGAGGAAGGGACAGTGAGACAGTTATCTCGAAGAAAAATGGTGGAGGGCCAAAGAATAAAACAAGGATTTCCCTCCTAAAATGACACGGCGATTCCGGCTCTTGTTTTCGGGGTCTTTCCCCGAAATGGCGGTTTCCGTCTTTCCTTTGCCCCACAGCGACCCGGTGCGCTTGGTAAGCTGAGTGGGGAGAGGCAGAGGCGGTCTCGGAAGCCAATCGGTGCCCGACGTGGCCTATCGGGGGCGTCGTTATTGGCTAGCAATGACCTCATCCTGCAGCAGCGGGTGGGGCTGAAGCCGTAGGGGGAGGCTGTTGCAAAGGCAGAGAGGGAGAAGTGACGATGGGGATCGTTGCTGCCGCGGCTGATGTGGAACCCAAGCAGTGGCGAAGGGAATCGCAAGGCTCTCCCTGACCATTTTCTCCTCTCCCTGCGCGAGGTGAGGGCCCTGGCTCGGCCTCTGCGAAACTTTGGGGCGCTGGCGCGGACGAGGAGACAAGCTTTCTCCCGTAACTTTTGTAACTGCGTCAGGGCAAGATGGCGCTGGGTCTCTTTGGGGCGCGGGGGGAGAGGCACGTCCACCGCCGCCGCAGCGCATGTGACCGGGCTGCATTCCTGTGGGGTTTGGCTCCGACCCAGGCTGGGGCGGAGGAGGGAATCGGGCTTGGGCGGAGGAGACTGTGGTGCGGTCGGCGTTGGCGGCCTGAAGAGGAAGAGATGACTGTTTGAAAGCGCTTCCCCTCCCCCCGCTGCAGAACTGCTGCGCTCCTGGGGGAAAGCCCCCGGAGGACACTCCTTGTGGGGTGTGACGGCTGTTGGTGGAGAAGGTTTAGCGCCCTATTTTCTTACCTGCCTTTCTCCTTGCGAAGTATACTTATGTAAGGTGGTAGGTCCCTGATGTGGGAATCGAATCAGCCGTGGAGTCCCTGAGGGACCCTGGGAGGTGTAGCAAGACGAGACTAGCTTCTAGGGGCACAACGTTGAGGAAGAATCGGGTTTTTTTAATGAGAAAACGTAAAGCTTCTCAGATTCCAATAGAAAAATAATTCCAAAGTTTGGAAACGAGTGTAAAGGTGTAAATAACACCCAGAACACGTTAATTGCTTAAAAGGTACAAGCAGCCAAGGACTATGCCATACGAATTTAAGGGCCCCCTTCAAACTTTCTATTCCTTTTGTACTTTCTCTTTCTCCTAGTATCCTCCCTGTCTGTACATCCTGTAAGAATGTGTAATCTTATCAGTGGGATGTGGTATTTTAAAAATAGGGACATTATTAGTAATATAGAATAAAAACTAGTTTTTATTCTGTATAAAGTTGTAAGGCTGTTTTCAATACTTTCACTCTGTGTTGTCTTTCTGTCGCTCTTTTATGGTTTTAAAAAATAAAAAATGGAGTTGTAAGCAGTTCTGGTAAATATTATTTACCAGGGGTTCCTGCACCATTATAAAATATTAAAGCCTACCTCTTCAAAGCACTCTTGCAATAGTATGACCTATACTTTTAGTTTTTTGAAATCTTAATAAGTGAGAATCTCCAGCAGTTCAAAACATCTTAAAGGCTGTTTGGTGTAAGGTAGAATAAGTTTATTTTTCCTTATTCCTACTGGACCAAACTAGTTACAGTAGCCAAATCAAAACTAATGAAGATTTTTAAAGGGCTTTTCCCCATGAGTGGTGTTGAGAGTGGGGAATTATTCGACAGAGACATTTACATCTAAAATCTGGCTGGCTTTTTGACAGAACACAGACATTTGGTGCTAGGAGGAAATGCTTGCTGGTCCTGAAAAGAACCTGAGGTCAAGGTTGTGCTGTTTCCTTTAGGCTTAGTTTTAGGCTCTTGGTAGTTTGAAAACAAGATTGGGGTCTTAATTCATTTGTGTATCCTTAAATCCTTACTAGTTTTGTGGATTTCTTTTTTCATTTATTAAGTAACTGAATGTAAATATTTAGTGCAAAGAATTTAAGATTCAGAGCTTTTTTTTTTTGGTCCACTCTGAATATAAAATGAGCGTTTGTCTATAAGAACTCTTGAATAACTTCAAGGGTCACTTTGTTATATATGTTTCCACTTCCCTCATAGCAGTTTTTATTCCTGCTTAGAAGAGACTACATATGAAGTCAGTAGATTTTAAGGTAATTTTCAGAATGTTCTTAGCTTCACTGTGCCTTAATAAGGAAAAGAGGCAATTTCCCAAGCGAATGGGAACATGGTTTTTTTGCTTTGTACTTTTACTCAGCATATATCTCCATTGTTCCTAGTTCCCAAATCCATGAATCGCTTGAGGTCTTAATTTTTCTTGACTTCCCTGTGATATTGTAAATAATACTTGGAATTATTTTTCTTTGCCTTCATGCATTATATGTTCTCCCTGGGCAATTTCATTTGTGCCTATTATTTTCCAATAACTTTTCAGTTTTTAATTCCATCTTATTTCTGCTAGCTTCAGAGCTGCGGGTGCAATGTTAATATTTACCTGGGGCCACAGGTTTCCTGAGCTCATATAAAAATTCTAAGCTTGGTACTTGATTCCTAAGAACTTTTCTTTGCCTGTACCCATAACTTCCCTGGGGTTATTTGCATAAATTATACCCAAGCCTTTCCGTTCCTTATTTCTGTTCAAATCATTGCCTCTTACTTGCAATAATTGCAGTTTCAGTAATCTTACTGGTTTCACATAGCACATCCCCTTGAGATGGTGTGCATTTTGTTTTAGCACACCATCTCAAGAGTGCTATGCTATTTCATACCTCTGTGCCTTTGTTCCGTAACTGGAGTGCCTCTTCCTGCTTCTGGATAACACAGCTTTTCTTTGCTTCTTGAAACTCTTTCAAATCTCTACTCCTAAGTAAATAGACCATTCTTTACATTGATGACCCATCCCAGTTCTTGACCTTGGAAGGCATTCTGGTGTACATGTTTCTAGGTAAGGCAGAAGGCAACTGATGGGCCATAGATAGTTCTTCCCCCTTTGGGAAGAAGAAAAAACTGGGCTGAATATTTTGGGGCATCCATAGTTCTCATATTTATAAGACATTTTCACCTGTAAACTTAATGGTATACAAACACTCGTGATAATATGGATTTGTCAAGTCTGCTTGCCCTCTTTAGAGCTTGTGATTGTGTTGATTCTTTGTTTCTTAAGGAAAAGCATGGCATTTAATATTTATTATTTTAAAATACTGGCCTTTGGGGGTTTTTATTTCCTCCTTTGTTGTAAGCACACCACAAAACATAGCATCATTGCAGCATAGTCTTTTTTTTTTTATTTCTGCATATTATGGGGGTACAAATGTTTAGGTTACATTGCCCTTGCCCCCCCCCACAGCATTATCTTTTGAAGTGTAGAATATACCTTCAGTCAACAACTATCTTTTACTTAGTACCAGTCCTAATAAACTAAATTGGTTATTGGGCATACACAGTGGCTGGCACCTGTAATCCTAGCACTCTGGGAGGCCGAGGAGGGAGGATTGCTTGAGGCCAGGAGTTCAAGACCAGCCTGAGTGAGGGTGAGACCCAGTCTCTACTAAAAATAGAAAAAATTAGCTGGGCATGGCTGCATGCACCTGTAGTGCCAGTCACTTGGGAGGTTGAGGCAAGAGGATCGCCTGAGCCCAGGAGTTGGAAGTTGTAGTGAGCTGTGATGATGCCACTGTACTCTAGCCAGGGCAACAGAGCAAGACTGTCTCTAAATAAATAAATAATAAAATAAATGGTATTTCATACAACTTAAGCCTAAATTGGGTTAAATTATATAGAAACTTA
>RJWJ010046435.1:0-11356 GCA_004363605.1 Indri indri | reverse complement strand
TGTGGTAATTTGTTATGGCAGCAACAGAAAACTAATATATACATTATGACCTTCTGATTACCAAGACCAGTAAACTTGTCACTACCTCATAGGTAACAACCAACCTTTCCATTATCTAAGATTTGTTGCTGTTACCTAGCAGCAGATTTAGAATAAACATGATTGCTTTTCTGTGTCCTGATTACTCCTGTAAGCCCTGTCTACCCTGTCAAGGCAAACCATGAGCTAAGATTATCTACAGATTTTGAAGGAAGTAAATTTGCAGCCTGAATTGTCCCCTAATTCTCTGCTCAAGTCTCTGCTTGGCAAGTCAGCCCACATTTCTCCTACTAAAGCAGAGCTGGTAAGACCAGGTAAAGAGAATGCCCACAGGTTCCCCAGTTCTTACATATGTAAAGAACACCTAGCATGTCATGAGGAGAGGATAGAGGGGTATGGATTATATATTGCAATGTGCTGAGAGGAGAAATTGCTATCTATGGTTGATACTTTTCTTCAATAACATTGAGCAAATATTTACTGACTTCTTACCATAAACTGACTTTGACCCTCAGAAAAGTTGACCTGATTTCTACAGAGCATTCGTTCATTCATTCATTCACTCAGCAAATATTTACTGAGCTCCAATATACGCCAGAGTCACTGGGCACTAGAATTCAGGCCTCCTCCAGGAACTCTTACCTTGGAGCTTTTTCAGGTCCCCCGTAAGACATGGGGTGTGACTCTATTCCCATCGGCCATGTTTCTCAATTATCACCCATTTACCAGGACTTGTTATTCTGAACATTTTTGCAAAATTTTCCATTCTGAGCAGGCCTGATCCACATAAAAGCCTTGGTAATTGCCCGAATTCACTTGCTTCCCCCTTTGCCACTTCCACCCTCCCTGGACCTCCTTTCAGTTCCCAGCACCACTTGGCTCAAATGCTTGGTTCTGAAAGCACTGATGAGGAGAACTGTGAAGCTGTAACATGTCCCCAGTTCCAGTCCAAAGTAGAGACTTTCTCTAAAGCTTTCTGAGCTTCTTACTCTATTACTACACCCTTTAAGAGCTCATTGACTCTTAAAATTTCAATAACCACTTCCAGAGATCTCATCAAAATAATGGAGGCCTTCATGAACTTATCCTAAATTACACCAACGGCCTCCTAGCTGGTCTCCCTCATTCCAATCTCTTCCCACTCCTCTCTTCCCAAACACTTATTAAGTGCTCACTCAGAGCCAGGCACTGATCTAGATGTCAAAGACACACCTACAGTAATTCAGTGATTAAAAGCACATCCTTTGGAGAAAGGCAGCCTTGGATTTGGCAGAGCCACAGGCAGCCCTGGCACTTATTAGGAGTTACTTAACCTCTTTGTCTCTCAGTTTCCTCATTTGAAAAATGGGGATAATAAAGATTCATAATTCTCAGAGTTATAGAGAGCATTAAATGAGATAATTCATGGAAAACACTTAGCACAGTGCCTGGCACGTGACAAGTGCTCAATAAAAGTTAACACGACAGTAACAACAAAGGGAGCCTCAGGTGAGCAGCAGAGATGAATATGTATATTTTATAAGTTAGTGCATGGGAGAAGTGATAGCACTTGGTAGGTGTTGTGAGCAGAGGAAACTGATGAATTCGGATAGAGTGATATGGAGCCAAACCTTGATGGTTAAAATGAAACTTTCTAGGTTGAGAAAAGGGGAAAGATTTTCTAGCTTCAACACCTGAGCAAAGATACGGCAGTATAGAAGGGAGAGCTTTTGTATAATCAAGTAATGCCCATCTGCTGCTCTGTGCTCATCCTATGTAGACCATGAGCTCCTTAAGGAGAGGCACCTTGGCTTTGGATACAGGAGAGTTGTTCATTTACTCATGTAATTGAGTACCAATTTTATACCAGGCACTGTGCTAGATGACAAGATTCTTTGCCTGACTCCTGCTCTCACGAAGCCTCTGAAAAGATAATAAACAAGAGATCAAAACAAGAACACTTCAGATAAGTTACATGTGCTTTTTTTCCCCTTTTTTCCCCCTCCTCTACTCTGATGGAATATATGTGCTATTAAGAAATATAAATCAGAACATAAAACAGAAACATATGAAAGAGGAAAAATAGTGGTAAAGGTCAGGAAAAGTCACTCTGAAGAGGTGCCATTCAAGGTGCATCATGAAAAGGCCTGCGTAAAACAGTGTCCTAGGCAGAGGGAATGACAAGAACGAAGCTCCTGAGGTATAAAGAAGCTTGACAAATTAAAGAAATAGAAAGAAAGCCAGAGAAGTGGTACATGGTAAGAGAGTAGAAGAGGCAGTCCTGGGAGGGTGGGCAAGGCCCTGATCATGTTAAAGCTTGGTAGACCATGATAAAGAGTTTGGATTTTATTCTAAAATGTACTGGGAAGCCATTGGAGGCTTTCAAGGTAGGATATGACAAGATCTGATTCATTTGTGTTTTTAGAAGCTCCCTGTGGCTAACATGTGGAAAGTGGACTGTAGAAGGGCGAGAAAGAAAGCAGAGGGAACTTTTAGAAGGCTAAGGCAGTAGTCTACACCAGAGAAAGCAGCATAGACTTATGATATTTAGATGTGATGTCTGGAACCTGTTTACATGAAATTACACAATCTACTCACTTTGCAAGGCCCATCTCCCTGCATACAGTCTAGTTAGCATACAGGAGGCTTTACTGGTAAGTGCCAATCAGTTGACTGTGTCTCCTCTGAGTCATCCCCAATTCCTGTCCTCCTTCTACCCTCATTCTTTTTTCTTCTTTCTCTCAGGTTCTTATTTGCCCATTACCTGACTCCAGCCTTCATGAGGTCCTACTGTTCCCACTCTATTCCTTTTCCTCTCCTCACACCACCACCCATGAAATTTTCACAAACTAGATGTAAAGGAGATAATTATTTTTCTATCCCACCCTAGAAGCATTTACGAATTATGAATTTCACAGAACACTAACAGAAACCTAAGCATAATTATGCCCTCAATATTACAACCAGGACACATTGTGGATGGTAAGGACACTATCTCCTCACATGCGTTCCATCCTGTTCTCCTCACGGCAGCCAAAGCAACCTTTCAACAGGAAAATCTGATCACAATCCCATTGTCTCTCTCATGCCTTCTCCCCCTCTCTCTTGCCTTCCTCTTTTCCCTCCCTGCTTAAACCCTTCCAGTGGCTTCCCCTTGTTCCTCAGATAAATACCAACTCCCTTGGTATAGACTGCAGTGGCTCTGTATGTTATGACCCCAGAATACATCTCATACCATTCCCCGCATCGCTCCCTATGGCTCCACCACACTGACCTTCTTTAAGGTCTTCTAACCAGATGCGGTCCCTTCTGCCACAGAACCTTTGTGTATGTTGTTCTCTTTGCCTCCAAGGCCCTTTGATCTCCCTCTTCCTTCAGTTGACTTTTATTCATTCTTTAGCTCTTTGCTCAAATCTTCTTCCTTAGCAAATCTTCTCTGATCTGAGACCAAGGCTGGAACCACTGTTATACACACTCATAGCACTACCTTTCTTTAAAAGCACTTATCACAGTTTATAATAATATATTTATTTGTGTGATTATTTGATTAGAAATGGTTACACTTCTCCCCTCCCTAACTAGATGGTAAGCTTCAGGAGGGCAAGAACATTGCCTATTTTTGCTCATCATTGTATCTCAAACAGAGATTAAATGCACTTAACAGGTCTTAAGAGGATTAAATATGGAAAGATTTTCCAAAATTTTAGATATTGTACCCCTTTTGACTGAGCGAGCAAAGAAGGAAGTATGGCTCTTCAAGTAGCAAACTATTACCAGGAAGAAGAAGAGACAGTCAGCATCTGGTACCCATTTTGCTACTAACTCAGAATGTTTTCCCTGCTGAAAACCATCCCTGACGTCAACATGCCACTTGTTTCCAAGACATGTCATCCCTCCTGAGATGGTCCATCATCCTCTTCACAGCCCTCCACCTCAGACTTGACTCCCCTTCAAGCCCTCTTTCCAGGGCAGTGACCACACCATCTGATTGCACAGGAAAGGGGAAGTGAGAATTCAATGAGTTACCTCTCACTTACTGGCCGTCACACAATAAACATTATTTCACAAAGCCTTTTCACAAATAGCACCGTGTTTGATCCTCAAAACAACCCTGTGAGGTGGACAAAGCAGATGTAGCATTCGCATTTTAATAGATGGGGAAACAAGTTCAAAGAGGCAAGTGACTTACTCAAGGTCACAAAGCCTGTGTGAGGCAGATACAGCATTTGAACCTACAGACTCTAACACCTAGTTCAATGCTTTCCCTTACATTAGCAACCCCAACAGTTCCGTTACCAGTTACTAAACCTGGTTTTCTCGTTCCCTTAAATGAGCACCTGTTCCTGACCCCTCGACACTTCCCCAGCCCATTTGTGCTTCGCTACCCAGAACTTGGCAGGTGTCTATGCAATGAGGCAGAGGGACTCCCAAAGCTGGCCACACTAACAGGGATTGGTCCCAGGCTCCAGTCTTTCTGGCTCTTCCTCAAACCACTGAGGAACCTGAAACCCCCAGGAATAAAAACACAAAGAGAAGACCTGCCCCACCAGTGCAAGGTCCCTTGGCACCCTTTCTGCCCACATTCCAGCAGGACAACGGGACGCCAGAAGCCGGCCTCTTTCAACAGGGAAGACCCTAGGAAAACAGAGGTCACCGCCCGCCGGCCGTCAGGGCTCCTCGGCGGCGCAGGGGATGCGGCAGTGATGGGCCGGCTCCCAGGTTCGGGCCAAGGTCACCCTCTCTCAACCCCGGCCCGATCCCCAACGGCCGGGAGCGCCCCCTGGTGTCCCGGGTTGGCCTCCCCTCGCCCTCAGGGAGTGGCCTGGGAAGCCCGGACTTGGGGGCAGAAGGAAGGAGGGTGGGCAGAGGATGAGGAGGCTGAGCCCCGGGGAGGGGCGGGAGGCGGAGCCCTACCTGATAGCTGAGGACGCCGTCCGGCTCGTTACTCCCGGCCGGCATGGCGGAGCCGAACTAGGTCTCCCCCACGGGCTCCAGGCCGAGCGTCAGTCTGCTGGAGTCTGAGCGGATCACCCAAGCGGCGACCCCTACCGTGGAGCCAACGGTCAACCATCGACCGCCGCCGCCTCCATAGCCACCGGCCCGCGAGGCATCCGCCGCAGCCAATCAGCGAGCGGCCTTTGCAGCCAATCAGGGCGCGGAGCACGGGAGGACGCTGTCCGGCGGTACCCCGGGCTACCAGGAGGAGGAGGAGGGAGCCGAGGAACCAACCGCTCCAGGGCCCGGTTGCCGTGGAAACCGCCTCCCTCCCTTCAGGGGCCTCTGGGCTTGAAGGTCCTTCCAACTGCTTGCTGGAAATTGAAAATCTCTTGCTTCTATTTGCAGCCGCACCTGACCCTTGGAAACTGGGAAAGGGTCGGTTTTGCCTTTTCTGATTTTATTCCTTAGGAGGTGATTTTTAAATTTCGGGAAAACGTCCCTCAGAATTGCAGGAGGAAGTAATTGAGGAGGAGGGTAGAGGGCCTTCAAAAATTAATTGTTAATCCCTGAGCTAGAGGCCAGATCAAATAGCATTAAAGAGAAGCAAGCAGGCAGTGATCAGGCCCCTTCTCATACTCACTATGACTTGGGTGTTCTCCCTGAGTCTCAGGTTGGCAGCAAAAAGCAGAGTTGAGCTAAGGATAATTGTTGAAGTCATTCCACAAAAAACAGTTCCAACTTTTCCAAGAAATGATCTTAGGCAAGTTATTATTTAACAACAGAACTACTGATCTAAGACAAGGTTAGAAAATCGTGAATAATGCATTCAATTTGATTTGGGTTTGAAAGAAAAGAGAGGCTGGCTAAAATCATTAACAGCTCTGTATCCCCAAGAGGAGGAAAGCGGCATTTTGTTTTATATGTACTATCACAACAGGCTGTAGGTGAGTCCACATTGTTAGGGGGGAAGAGTTGTTGCAAATAGTTCTCAGCCTCCAAAGAAGCTACACTTGGGGAGCACAGTCTGGTACATGTTAAAGTTTTGGTCCCTGCATACCATCTCTTGCATTAGCCCTGAAATTGGAAACAAGACTGGGCTCCAGTATCCCTGAAGCGGAACCATATTTCTGATCTCCCGTGTAAGCCCCATGTGCAGTTTCTGAGTTTTAGTGTTCCTTGCCACACTCTCTGTCCATCTCTTTCCTAATCATCCCCCTAGAATCTGGAATTTGCATCCCACCCTCACCCCCATTTTTGCCCATCAAAATCTTGACCATCCTTCAAAAGCCACCTCTTCCAAGAAGCCCTTCTCTATTTCACTCTTCCTGACATCTCTAACAGATGTGATCTCTCCCTCCTCAGAATCCTCATAGCACTTCAGATCTTTCTTACAGCAGTTACCATGCTGTGGTTATTTAAGTACTTTATATGTTGACTTTAGGTACAATATTATAAGGTCTTCGAAGGTGATGATTATTTTTCTTATGCCCATCTGTATACTCCACAGAGTCTCAAAGAGTGCTGGGCACATAGAAAGTGGTTAGAAAATACACATGCTTCTTAATTCAACCTAATTAAAAGTATGTTGAACACCTATTAACATACAATTCTAAGTAGCACTGAAAATACAGAGAAATCTAACATATGTATCTCCAAGGAGCTTAATAGTCTAATGTGGGAAACAGGATATATGTTAATACAATGGCAAAACAATACAACATAGAATAAGAGCCATATGAATAATATAGACAACAAAGATTACAAAAATTCAGAAGAGAAAATGATCTTTATAACTTTAAAGACACTTCAGGAAGGTGACACAGAGGATACGAGTTTGAACTAAGCCTGAAAATATGCATAAGATTTAGTTGAGTCAAGGTAAGGAGAGCAAGCATCTCAAGCTTTGGGCAAAGACTTAAGAGTAGTAATGCAAGGCTAGGTGTGGTGGTTCACACCTGTAATCTCAGCACTTTGTAAAGCTAAGGAGGATTGCTTGAGGTCAGGAGCTCAAGACCAGCCTGGGCAACATAGCAAGACTCTATCTCTGCAAAAAAAAATTTTTAACTTAGCTGGGCATAGTGGCATGTGCCTCTAGTCTTAGGTACTCAGGAGGCTGAGGCAGAAGGATTGCTTGAGCCCAGGAGTTCAAGGCTACAGTGAGCTATGATCATGCCACTGCATTCCAGCCTGGGTAAGAGAGTGAGACCCTGTCTCTAAAAATATAATTAATTAATTAAAAATAATTTTTAAAAAACAGTAGTAATGCATATGGCCCATTCGGGGTAGCCACAATTTGGACCAGAGCAGGAAGTTATTGAGAAAAGCAGTAGGACGTAAAAGTTGTCATAAAGAAAGGCAGCATTCAGGCTGGGCGCGGTGGCTCACGCCTGTAATCCCAGCACTCTGGGAGGCCGAGGCGGGCGGATCGTTCTGAGCTCAGGAGTTCAAGACCAGCCTGAGCAAGAGCGAGACCCCGTCTCTACCGAAAACAGAAAGAAATTAATCAGACAGCAAAAAATATATATAGAAAAAATTAGCCGGGCATGGTGGCGCATGCCTGTAGTCCCAGCTACTCGGGAGGCTGAGACAGTAGGATCGCTCGAGCCCAGGAGTTTGAGGTTGCTGTGAGCTAGGCTGATGCCACGGCACTCGCCCCAGGCAAGAGAGTGAGACTCTGTCTCAAAAAAAAAAAAAAAGAAAAAGAAAAAAAAAAAGAAAAAGAAAGGCAGCGTTCAAATTGTAGAGCCGGCTAATTAGTTCAGGCTTTGTTTTTCTTATATGACAGAAAGTAGGACACTGCTGAAGGTTTTAGGAACACTTCCATGCACCGGGCCCTGGGTTTGGTGGTATAAATGTATTGTGTCATTTAACAGTCATAACATCTCTGTTATTTCTCCATTTCACTGGTAAGAAAACTGAGGCTCAGAAGTTAAGCAACTTCCTCAAGGTCAGGCAGTCATTCAGCTGGGATTCGATTATTTATTTATTAATTCAAAACACATTTACTGAGAACCTATGTATCTAGCCCTGTGTTGGGTGTTAAGAAAACAGCAATAAAACAAACAGGATCCTTGGCCTCATGAGCCTTACAATGGAACAGGGAGACAGTAAGTAAGTCAACAAACAAGATAATTACAAGTTATAATAGTTACTATGAAGTAATAAAGGGTTGTGTGATAGAGCAACTGGCATGGGGTGGGGAGAGTTACTCTGAGGGGGTGAGAAGCTCTGTCCTATAAAAATGGTACCAGGGCTGGGCGAGGTGGCTCACACCTGGATTCCTAGCATTTTGGGAGGCCAAGGTGGGAGGACCACTTGAGACCAGGAGTTCGAGACCAGCCTGGGCAATATAATGAGACCCCATCTCTAGAAAAGCTGAAAACTTGGCCAGCCTTGGTGGTGCACGCCTGTCGTCCCAACCACTCGGGAGACTGAGGCAGGAGGATCCTTTGAGCCCAGGAGTTTGAAATTGCAGTGAGCTGTGATGACACCACTGCAGCTAGCCAAGTCAACAGAGCGAGACCCTGTCTCAAAAAAAAAAAAAAAAGAAGTACCATCTCTGAAATCATCTGCCATTAGACCAGGATGGATTAGAGAGGGAAACCTGAGGCGAGGGTCAGTCAGACTGACTCTGGCAATGTGATAATTCAGGAGGGACCAAGGATAGTGGCCAAAAGAAAAATGTGCCCACATTCCCCACTCCCCTGGAAGACAGGTCCCAAGTCTGGCAGAAGTGAAGTGGGCAGGGCAGGGAGAGGAATAAAGAAGTAGAGGTGATTTCTGGGAGCTCTGATGGATCTGATTTTCCTCCAGTTCCAATGTGGAAAAATGTCAAAGCCTCTGGCCCTTGACTCCAGGGTCAAGAGCCCCATCTTCTGGCCTATTGTGCAAATTACAAAAGGAAGTAGATCACAACAGAGGCAGCTGCCGAGGCTTCTGCTATGTGGGCCACTGCGAAAGACAGGCTCTCCCTCCTAGGGCTCACTTGGTCTCTCCTTCCCAAAGGAGGCTGGCTTGCTTGGCTCCAGGCACTGGGCTCCTAGCCTCTACTGCTCCCTACCCTGGATGGAAAAGTGCAAATATGTGGCTGACAGCCTGGCTGGCAAATAGGCCCTGGAGGAGCCAAAAGAAGACTATTCAGCCAAGGACACCACCTCACACTGATTATTTTCCTAAAGGCAAAAAAGAGAAAACAAAAACAACAGAACAGAACTCAGAGCCGTCTGGGCCTGCACTTGGCCTAGAAAGAGACATAAAATGAATATGAAAATGCAAAATACACGTGTAGAGACAGAGACCATAGAAATACACACACACACAAATCAATAGGGAAGCAGGGAGGCATGCTGTATGGATAGCCTCACTTAATCATTGTAACAACTCTATGAAGTAGGCTCTATCATCCCATATTACAGATGAGAAAACTGAGTCTTAGAGATGTAATTTGCCCCAGGTCACACAGCCAGCGTAGTTAATAAATGGAGACACTAGGGTCTGAGCCCACATGTATCTAATTCCAGAGTGCATGAGCTTAACCACCCCACTGTCTCCCATGGGGCTGCCTGGGGATTCCATCCTTCTCTAACTTTTACAGGCTCCACCCTCTCTTCATGGCTTCCAAATGTGGCCATCCTTCCAGATTTTGTCTCAGTGGTTGTTAAACTTTGGGGAAAGAGGTGGGTCTTGAACCCCATGGAGACACAATAAAAATCTGTAGACTCTCTTTTTATTTTTTTATTTTTTATTTCAGCATATCACGGGGGTACAGATGTTTAGGTTACGTATGTTGCCCTTGCCCCCCCTTCCCCCCAAGTCCAAGCTTCAAGCATGTCCATCCCCTGGATGGTGTGCATCGCACTCTTTGTGTATGCATATACTCATCCCCTCCTCCCCCCTCTCCCTCCTCCTCCCCGCTGCCGAACATCCAATAGATGTTATTCTTATATGTGCACTAAGTGTTAATCAGTTAATACCAATCTGATGGTGAGTACATGTGGTGCTTGTTTTTCCATTCTTGGGATACTTCACTTAGTAGAATGCGTTCCAGCTCTATCCAGGAGAATACAAGAGGTGCTATATCACCATTGTTTCTTATAGCTGAATAGTACTCCATGGTATACATACACCACATTTTATTAATCCACTCATGTATTGATGGACACTTGGGTTGTTTCCACATCTTTGCAATTGTGAATTGTGCTGCTATAAACATTCGGGTGCAGGTGTCTTTTTCATAGAGTGTCATTTGTTCTTTTGGGTAGATGCCCAGTAATGGGATTGCTGGATCAAATGGTAGCTCTACTTGTATCTCTTTAAGGTATCTCCATATTGCTTTCCACAGAAGTTGCACTAGTTTGCAGTCCCACCAGCAGTGTATGAGTGTTCCTGTCTCTCCACATCCACGCCAACATTTATTGTTTTAGGACTTTTTGATAAAGGCCAGTCTCGCTGGAGATAAGTGATATCTCATTGTGGTTTTGATTTGCATTTCCCTGATGATTAGAGATGTTGAGCATTTTTTCATGTTTTTTGGCCATTATTCTGTCTTCTTTTGAAAAGTTTCTGTTCGTGTCCTTTGCCCACTTTTTGATAGGGTTGTTTGATTTTTTCTTGTTGATTTTCCTGAGTTCTAAGTAGATTCTAGTTATCAGCCCTTTATCGGATTTGTAGCATGCAAAAATTTTCTCCCTAGACTCTCTTTTTATATAAGTACATAAAAGCCCAAATTTTGCATATAATTGTAAACATGTGTTCATAGACTCCCTAGGGAAGCACTAGGTACCTTATATATATTATCTTTAAATATTGGCTGGAAGACATTGAAATTCTCTTAATTCAGAGACAGACAAAAATGCAAGAGACTCAAAAAGTCTGAGAAAGTGTTGTTATATAACTGCAACTTATTTTTCCATCAAAAGCATGTTAATTCCTCCATCAGTTTATCATGACTCTTGCTCTGTTTAAACTGTCAAAAGAGCTGCCAGGGCAGAGGTCCTAATCTTTGCTTGCCATCAGATAGCTCCCAATTCCCAGCTGCATCTTATACATGATTTTGCTTCTCTGCTTTCCTCTTAATTACATATCTAAACCCAAGAAAAAGTTGGAGGAAAAGACATCGAGATCTGAGGAAAGACTTAATTAGGGCTTGTTCATACTGTCGTCTGGGAGCCTTTCCTGTGGATGGGAGGGGGAGAGAGAGAGTGGAAGAGAGACACAATTCTTTGTCAAGCTGAAAAGGTTACGCAGGTGCGTGATTTGCTTTCAGCCCTTGCCAAGTCACAGCATATCTAAAGAGACTACAGAATGCAATTTTCATTGTTCACAGCATGCTGCCAGCCTGGAACACTACACATCACGGGGAAGAATACTGAGGTGCCACAAAAACCGAGAGCTGAGCTCC
>RJWJ010046434.1:0-11358 GCA_004363605.1 Indri indri | reverse complement strand
GAATGTGTTCCCCGTACGTCTCTGCAGAGCGAACACCGCCGTCTCTGCCTCATTTGGCTTCCAGCATCCTGGAAACTGTCCCTGACCACAGGAACTCACAGGAGCACCTAGTGGTGCTCTTGGCTGAAGAATGACCAGACACACCAAAGTGTCAAGTCCAGACTCTCATCCTGGTCCTCTGACTCCTTTCTTGGAAAAAATCACCAGCAGGGCCAGCGTGACAGAGTATCCTCAGGCAGGGAGCAGTCTCACGCACCCACTCTCTGAATACTCAGATTACTTCCTTTTATTGGCCCAGTCCGGAGGAGGGCTCTTGGGAGGTGTAGGATGTTCAAATGATCACCAGGTGTTCTCAATGCCATCTGCATAGACGAGCTCCCTCTAAGAAAGCCCACCTGGGGGTGGAGAACAGCAACGCAGAGTCAAGCTAATGGCATATTAATTACCCTTAGGTTACTCCAGTTCACATCTAAATCCTGTCATGCCTGGGCTGGGGAATTCCCAGATTGATAAAGCATCTCCTCCTTCCCCAGGTGTAGCAGTTGCTCGGGATAGGATTAAGGGTGGGGTAACACCAAAAAACGGAGCCCACCTTTATCCCTCTTTCCAAGTGGAGCAATTGCTAAATACAGCACCAAAACAGAGAACCCTTGTCCCTAAAAGAACCGGAGATCCTAACTATCTACCTAACACAAGGACACTCGGAGAAGGTGGAAGCTACTATTGGCATGTTTGTCCACTGATTTATCGCAGTATAGGTGATACTCTAAGCCCTGTCAGTGCAACTGTCAAAAATGCCCATCATGGTTGAGGAAATCATGCAAAATCTTAAATTACCAGACAAAGTCTGCTGTTTTTGTATGTGATGCACCAATCGAGGGTTTCACCCATATTAAGAGTGTGTAAATCCTATGTTTATCACATGCAGATATGGGCAGGTATGGGCATATGTAGCTTGTTACTCTTGGTGCAAGGGGCCAGTGATTATCTCAAATATAGCATGTTTTGTAAACTCACGCACAGCTTCTCAATTTAGTTCCAGGCGAGTGGGAGCTTTCTGTAGATGTTTTTCACGGTAGATCAGCTGGTTCACACCTTGTCTGGCTTCTCCTTCCTTTCTCTTCCCAAGAGCTCGGCACCTTGCTGTAGCACCGGGTCCCTCTGCCAGGCTCTGTTCCCCACTGGGAAATGCCCAAGTCAGCAGCCTCAACCTGCACATTAAGGGCCGGGAAGAAGTCTTGCCACAGATTGTTCTGTGGTCTCCTGCGGGGCAGGAATAAAAATTTATAACAACAGCCACTTTGCTTGGCAGAGCCCTTTCTAGAAGGCAGGTACTTTGCAAGTGATTCCTTAAAATGCACATCAAACCTTATAGGAAGAATGATCACTCACATCCTACAGGTGAGGGACTTTAACATCAGATTGGTCATCTACTTGCAAGGCACTGCTAAATAAACAACAGAGGTGAGATTCACGTACCAAGATTTTCCTCCTCAGTCTACGTTTGCAACCTGAACACAGCCCTGATATCCTATGGGTGAGTCAGCCTCAGTTTCCCTTCCTGAAATCCCAGAAAGTAGCACATTGGAATTATTCTGGTCCAAAACAGGGGTGGGGAAGTGCAAACAGACAAACACACAGAAGGTGGTCTAGGACTCTCATTAAGGCAGAGAAATCTTACAAAATTATCTGATTCTTTCAAGTAGGACTCGGACCAGGCTGTGTTTTCTAGATGTGATTTTGCACAGTGGAAAATAGCATTTGTATCTTTAGAAGACGCAATATGTAATTTTGCAGGGCAGAAAATAGCAATCAATTTTAGATAATAATTATTAATAACTCACAAGGACCCAAGTCTTAATCTGTGCGCGGCAATGAGTTAAGGGCTTTCCAAAAGCTCATTCCTGCAGTTTCTCCTAACACCCTAGTGCAGAAGCCAGCAGTATAGGGACTTGATAAATAACAGAAGCCCTGTATTCCCTGAGTCCTCAAAGGAAGGAATAAGACACCAGGAAAGCTCCTTGGAACACCTCCACAGACCTGCCCAATTCAGTGGTTCACCAAAGTTCCCCATCCTGCTGTTGGCACTCTGCCACCTGGAGTCTTCATCATCTGCACAGCTGTAGGCAGGACTGTGCATGGGTGATGGCACAGGTGGGCTCATGGCTATATGGATGTCTGAAGATGTCTAGGGGTCCATGTGCAGGGACTGAGGGACGGTGGGAAGAAGGAGGGAGCGATGGGTAGATGGAGGAATAGATAAATGGATGGAGATATGGATAGCTTAAAGGATGGGTGGATGGGTGGGTGAGTGAATGGACGGGTGGATGGCTGGATGGATGCGTGGATGGATGAATACATGGGTGGATGGATGGATGGATGGGTGGAAGGGTGTATGGAAGGACAGGTGGATAGATGGATGAGTGGATGGGTAAATGGTTGGATGGGTGGATGGATGGATGGATAGATGGATTGACAGATGGATGGATAAATGGATGGGTGGATGGATGGATGGGTAGATGGTTAGATGAATGGATGGATGGATGGATGAACAGATGGGTGGAAGGGTGGATGGAAGGACAGGTGGATAGATGGATGAGTGGATGGGTAAATGGTTGGATGGATGGATAGATGGATGGACAGATGGATGGATAAATGGATGGGTGGATGGATAGATGAATGGATGAGTGGATGGATGAATGGATGGGTGGATGAGTAGATGAATGGGAAGATGGATGGATGGGTACAAGCATGGGAAGATGGGTGGATGGATGGACGGATGGGTAGAAGGGTATATGGAAGGACAGGTGGATAGATGGATGAGTGGATGGGTAAATGGTTGGATGGATGGATAGATGGATGGATAAATGGATGGGTGGATGGACAGATGAATGGATGAGTGGATGGATGAATGGATGGGTGGAAGGGTGTATGGAAAGCTGGGTAGATAGCTGGATGAGTGAATGGGAGGTGGATGAACAGATGGAAGGATAAGTGGATGGGTGGATGGATGGATGGGTGGATAGACAGACGGATGGACAGACGGATGGATGGGTGGATAGATGAATGGATGAATGGACAGATGAATGGATGGGTGGATGAATTGAGGGGTGAATGAATGGATAGGTGGATGGGTGGAAGAATGGGTAGCTGTGTGGATGGAGGGATGATAGAAGTATAGATAGCTGCATGGGTGAATGCAAAGAGAGAGGTAGGTTTATGAAAATGAAGTGAGAATTTCTCTCTTTAGGTCAGCAGGGGAAAATCAAATTTCTGCCCCTGAGCCACCTTTCATTGCAGTCCGGGTGGGGCCCTCCTCCTTGTCTCCTGATGTCCAGGCAAAAGCCAAATGCAGGTGCAGAGTCCTTGGCGGGGAGCTCTGGCTGCCTCCCATTCTGGGTTACCTCGGCCAAAGCTTTGCCCCGTCCTGGGCCTCCCTTACCGCCTTTGTCAAACTGTGGCTCTGAGGCTTCTCCTTCTCTGAGTGCGTGGTTCCCTGTGGTCCAGCGAGCCTCCCAGGGAGCCCCTTCCGATCTCTCCGTTGCTCCTCTGTCCACACTCCAGATCCCAGTTTGGGCTCAAGTTTCCTCCGCTGGGCCCATTTGTGGAATAGCCCACACCCCACAAATGCCTTCAGTCTTCATTCCATTCTCTCCTCTCTGCCAAGCCAGCCACCCCCGTGGGCAGCGGCCACTTCCCGACACAAGGATGCTTGTTCTGGGCACACCAAGCAGGCGCTGTCTCCTGAGTGGGAACCGGCTTGGCACAGCTGACCGCAGGGCATTTTTTCAAAAAGCCATTCACATTCTCAGTCTTTTACATCCTGTCTGCAAATACATTTACACATTCCCTCCAGCCCACCGGGAACTTGCTCCCCAGCCTTTCTGGCTGGGGGTTGGGAGAAGCTGTCTGTGCTGCCCACGGGGTGGACGGGGAGATGTCTTTCCCCATGAAAGAAGAGATCAGAGGCTTCAGGTGTCTCTTAGAAGCCAGGTACTTGGCACCGAGGCTATGGCCAGCTGATTTTTGGGGTGGTCCCAGGGGAGGCTGATTAGCAAGTAGCCCGAAGCCCTCATCAGAAACAGAAGCGAGCAGCATGCTTCTTGTGCAGCCTGCAGAGCTGAGAGCCAGATAAATCTCTCTTCTTTATAAATTCTCCAGCCTCAGGTATTCCTTTATAGCAGCACAAATGGACCAAGACACTACATAATGCAGATTGATAATGATCTCACAGAGCGTATCCTCAATGTTGGACTCGCCTACTTTGCTATTGCAGCTGTGATCGATGTACCACTTGTTGAAGTGATTGTAAAAGGGTGATAAAACAAAAAATTGCTAATGAAGGGGGTGTTTAACTGTGGAGTCTCTCCTGTTAACATTGAAAATAGCCTTTCTTCAGAGTAACCGTGCACACCCCGGGTGGCAGATTCTACAAGTGCCCTTTGAGTACTTTGGATTTCAGATTACCACGACGGAAAAATAAATTCAACGGTCTGGCAACAGTTCGGTATTTTGCGTTCTCATAATGGGTCCGAAAAATAATTTCCTTTATTTGTTTGTTTATTTAAAGGCTGGTCAAGTGAACCAAAAAATAACTTAAACGATGAAAAAAAAAAAAAAAAACAAAAAAACAAAAAAAAAATAAACAAACCAAAAACCGAGCCCTATTTTTCTACAGACAAGAATTCTAAGCAAATTTTAAAATCTCCATCGCTAGAATGGTGATGATTATTTTTAAAAAGAAGGAAGATAATAATGCATGGCTAAGATATGAAGAAATCTGAATGCTTCCTACATTCCTGGTGGGAGGATAAAATGGTGTAGCCACCATGGGAAATAGTTTGATGGTTCCTCAAATAACTAAACATAGAATTATCACATGGTCCAGCCATCCTACTGCTAGGTGCATACCTAGAGATATACAATTTCCAGACAGAAATTTGTACGCAAATGTGCACAGCAGTGCTATGCAAAATCCCCCAAAGGTGCCAACAGCCCAAATCTCCATCTACTATTGGATGGAAAAAGAAAACGCGGTCTATCCCCACAATGGGATATTATTTAGCCATCAAAAGCAAGGACATATGCGTGGAAGAGCCTTAATGCTCAGTGAGGAAAGACAGACACAAAAGGACACACACACTGTGTGATCCATTTCTATGAAATGCCCAGAACCGGCAAATCCACAGAGACAGAAAGTGGATTTGTGGTTAGCAAAGGCTGGGGAGGAGGGGAACGTGGAATGATGACTTAGAAGGTATACGGTTTATTTTGGGGTGAGGAGAATGTTCTGGAACGAGACGGTGGTGGTGGTTGCACAACATTGTGAATGTACTAGATGCCCCTGAATTGTTCATTTTCAAATGGTGGAAAGGATGAATTTCGTGTTAGGGGTGTTTTACCCACAGCAACGACGCCCTGACATGGGGGACTCTGAATCTCCAGGTCAGGTGTGTGGTAGACCGAGTCCTTACTGAACGTCACAGAGCTGTGCCTTTAACTGGTAATGCACCTGGCGCAGGCTGTTTGTTTGCTCAGGGGACATTGACCTTTGACTTTGGCCTACACCTGCTGGACTGGCGACTCCTGCTGTCTTCGCTCCGTCGTTCTCGTGCGGCAGTCCCCACGGCTCCGGAACAGTCTGTGGGTTCTTGCCGTTTTCTTCACCCCCAGAAGCGTCTCCAGGGAATCATCTCTGACCAGGAGCCTCTGCCACACCCGGTCCCGAAGCACAAACAGCCCTTACACCCGTCACCTTTGGACCTACCCGAGAGCAATTTCAGACCCACCGGGAGCCGGGAGACAGCTCAGCCCCAAGTCAATGCTGGCTGCTGCCAGCTCCTCCCAGCTCAAAGTTCCCCAAAGTGCCTGTTCCCTGGTCTGCGTCTGTAACGACAGACAAGCTGGGATCTGGTGCACTTTCTTCCCAGGGCCACTCTCTCTTCCTGTCACAATACCTACCAACTAAAAGATGACGGATGGGACAAGCCAACCCGCCAGGACCACCTGACATCTTTCCCTGGGTCAGCTGGTGCCCCGAGGCTGAGTCTCGGTGTGTGGCTTCCAAAGCGGAAGTCCGGAAGGCAGAAGCTTTGCACAGACAACTAGAATGGTGCCTGCTGGAGTCGGAACCCAGGGGGGATTTTTGCTGGAATTTCCAAGAGACAGGGAGCATGGGTGGAGATGTTCCGACAGGCACTGATTTTGAAGGCGTGGGTTTCGGCGGAGAGCCACGTGGCCGGCCACAGACGGGAATTCATTCATTTGTTCATGCATTCACTCAACAAGCGAGAAGTAGACGCCCTGTAACTTGAATTCCCCTTTCTGGAGGGATAAATTGGAGAAGGTCGAGCTGGAGGAGTTTGGAGTTGACTCAAGAATGAAGCTTCCCAACAAGGCTCTGGTGTGTTCTTGTTCATGTGCCAAACTCCACGTGTGGTGTTGGCCGTCTTGGTGGAGATCACATTGCTCTTCAGACATCAGCAAGACCAGGCACAGACCACATCAACGCGTGTTACGTGTAATCATTTTCTGCACAGAACAACCTGCGGATATTTCTGGCTCGCGCCTTCTCCCGGGGCTGACTGTGATTCCCACGTAACTGGAGACACAAAACCAACCCTCTTGCAATCCGACGGTGTCTCTTTAACTGATTTTATTTCAAATCTTCCTGTTCATACGCACGGCGTCGGCACTCAGATGAGGAAGTCAGCCAAGTTCAGCTGGACCGATGATTCTGAGATCGGGTGAATTATGTCACCATCAGTGACAAAGAGCTTTTGCAGAAAGACGATATTGAAATCTGAAGGAACCGGGTCCACACCGAGCTGTGCTGATGCATCCCAGAGAGGTGTGAAATCACGGAGGTGTGCCTCCACGCAGAACACATGGTCACCTTGCTTTTACGTGGAGGGCAGAGCAATTCGCGCATTGTCTGAGAGACGTTTCCATCCAACCCTGGGTCCGATCCAAATGAGTGTCCCCAAGCAGGACAGCTGCACATTTGAATCGAGGGTGAATTCCGAAGGAAACACGGCGAGAGATCACATTGCACTCTGTAAATGTGCTCAATGATTACTTGTTGATTAAAAATAAAATAACACTTACGTAAATGAAAGAGGGAAAAGGCAAAACAAGAACAAAAGGGAACGTATCAGAAACCAGTTTAACGTGTAATTTCATATTAATCATCTCTGCTCTAAATTTGATGTTGAAAGGATGTCTCAGAAGAAGGGAGGTGATGACACCTTCCCTCTTCCTTTGCTCGCTCTTTGGGGTTTTGTTCTTTGCCCTGATGTTTGGGGAGAGCCCAGAGATCTATAAATAAAATTCAGGGGGTCTATGAACTTGGATGGAACAAAATTTACATCTCTTAACCCATTCCTTTTTTTTTTTTGAGACAGGGTCTCACTGTGTCCCCCAGGTTAGAGTGCAATGGCATCATCATAGCTCACTGCAGCCTCCAACTCCTGGGCTCAAGCGATCCTCCTGCCTCAGCCTCCTGAGTAGCTGGGACTACAGGAACCACCACACCTGCCTAATTTTTCTATTTTTTTTTAGAGATGGGGTCTTGCTGTGCTGCCCAGGCTGGTCTCAAACTCCTGGCCTCAAGCAATCCTCCCTCCTTGCCCTCCCAAAGTGCTAGGATTATAGGTGCGAGCCACTGTGCCTGGCCATTGGCACACTTCTAAGTGAAATTTAGCATTTTTTTAAATGGATGTAGGCAACAGTGTCAGCCTTGCCTGTGGATTTGTAAAACCCACCGTAGTCACAGAGATTTTCATGTCACCGTAGAGGAGTTTCGGATGTTTTGAAATATCCTATATACCATCCCCACTTCAGAGTGACACTGGCTGTGAGACCTGCCTCGGGTGAGATACTTTAATTTAACGAATATCTAAATGCATCACGGTGTTTCCACAACGCGAAATAAAACAATGATTCGGCAATTGCCCAGGTGAAGGAAACCGCTTCCGACAGCCGGGACTGATCATTCACATTTTAAAAAGTCCTCTCTGGAGTTGGATTTTAAGCTCAGTTCATCTAGTAGAACTCATTTGTCTGACTTTCGGAGAAGGAATAAACGTGGAGCTTCTCTTGGCTGTAGAATTGTTTGCAAAATACCAAACTGGTTTCCGACAGGAGACGGATCTTAGTTGGGGCAAAATTGGACGGCCGCATAAATTAACTCGGGCACATGTGAAAATTTGCAGCTCTTTCTATATTCACCTAAAATGGAAGGGCATCGGGAATATAGTATGCTTCCTTGGCAATTTCTATATACCGCTCTTCTATTCTTAAATCCATTTCTGCTGCCCAGTCTGGGACAGTCATCGACACGCCTGTGTCTCAGAGTTGGAGCCAGCCTAGAAACTTCCCGGTGGGTGCACACGGCTGGGTTCGTTGCGGGCCTCACTCAAAGGGCTGATTGAAACAGACTGAAAGCGGAGTTGCTTTACAAAGAGCTGCTCTTCCCGGGAACAAATACGGATGTGAAGTCCTGGACACCATGTTCTCACATGGGCCACTTTTGAGAAATCAGGTGTCTGCCGAACCTCTCCAGTTCCGCTTTGCGTAGCACCGCCGTCAGGACCGAGAGATGTTCTCCCTTCCCTGTGACTCGCCAAGACACACGGTCAGAGCCAGACGGTGAGACAACCCCTCCCCAAGCACAGCCAACCTCCTCTGCATTCACAGTTGAGTTTGTACTTTTTACAGAGCCGGTCCCCGAGAACGGGGAAAGACGCAGGAACACAGTGTTGAGCTCGATTTGCGGAAGATTCCACGCCGGGAACGTCGGCATTGCAGGTTTCGGAAGCATCTTTGCAGCTCCTGAAGGTTTTGTCATTAATTTGGTGGCAATGCGGGGTGTGAATGAAATGACGATTTTCTTTATTTTAAGGGTGGCCCGGTGTTCTTTATTTTTCTCAATCACTGTGGGTGTTTGGGGGGTGTGGCCACACTCATCTTTGTCTAAGGAGGGAGGTTGCCAGTGACCTGTTCTGTGGGGACATGATGATTAGGGTTAGGGTTAGGGTTAGGGTTTAGGTTTAGGGTTTAGGGTTAGGGTTAGGGCTTAGGGTTAGGGTTAGAATATAGCATTGTCTCCTTGTTGTGGTTTGCGTCCTTCTACTCATGCCTGAATTCTAGCTGGTGTCCTGGGGGTGCAAAGCTCTGTAGGTGATTCCAAGCTCACCTGGGATGAGAGGCAGTGGGCTTCCCTTCTGGGTCCAGGATGCAGCCTTCAGCACCTGCCCAAAATCAGGGTCCTCTTACTGCAGAGGTGGACGCAGCTCTGGGTGTCCGGTGTAGCTGTTTGCAGTTCATTCTCTTCTCCTGGTTGCTTTGGTCACAGAGCGGTACCTGAGAAGAAAGAGGACTCTAGTACCATCAAGTTTTGGTGACAGACAAAGGGGCACGTGCTGAGCCAACCACACGAAGGCGGAACACAAACCATTTCCGGCAGCAGAACAGCCCCAAATAGCCACACAGGACACACCCGTTCACCAACGACCAGTTCCTCAAACAGGAGTTCCTCAAACAAAACAAAAATAAAAAAAAAAAAAAAAAACTGTTTTTTGTTAGCTCAGAACAGATTCCGTAGCTCTTTTGTCAACGGCTAAGTTGGTGAATTATTCTTTGGAGGGATGGCGTCGGGAGGCTTCCCTCATCCAGTCAACCATTGGAGAGAGCTATGAGCTCATCTGTCTTTGGAGAACCCCGCCAGGGCTGGAGATGTCACCAGGTGCGGCTGGCCGGGGCCATGTGGGGAGGGCTGGTGAGATGAATCTTTAGCAGCTGACGTTAGCGAGTGTCATCTAAGGGATGAGATCACGGAGGAGGAAGAGGTGGATTTTTGTTTCAGAGCCTTCCCTCTGCTGGAGCCCAGGCTGGGGTTGAAATTCGGGTTGCAGTGGTGTGTCCAGAAAGCCAGTGACAGGGGAAGAGAAAGTGTGAAGGTGACGAGGACGACCTCCGTCACCCAGCTCGTTCCTAGATCCATCTAGGAAGTGGGGACCTAGTCCCCAACAAGCCAACAAAGTCGTAGCCATAAGGAAGCTCACACCCCAGCCTGAGAGAATTGCATAGGCCGGTGCAGCTGGATAGAAAGCCCCGAGACACCTGCCCAGGTGGGTCTGCACCTAGAGGCGTCCCCTAACACGGGCTCTACAAACATGTCAGGTGAAGCTTGTGGGGCCCATGTCATGGGAACCGATTTCAGATTGTCCACACCTGAGACTATTCGAGCATGGCTGGAGGAGGTGGTTTCTAAATCGGAGGCAGGAGAACTGAATTATGGTGATGAGTATTCGTGAGGGATCTGCCCTCAGGACCCAAACATCTCCCACCAGTGCCCCCCACGGCAACGCTGGGATCAAATTTCAACACGGGATTTGGAGAGACAATGTCCAAAGCATAGCAGTCCCCACGGTGTGGTCCCTGGACCGGCAACTTCAGCATCCTCTGGAGATGCAGAGAGCTTTGAGTGCACAAAGAACGCAATGCGTTTGAATCATCCTGAACCCATACCCCGCCCCACCCACCGCCCCCCATCTGTGGAAAAATCGTCTTCTATGAAACTGGTCCCTGGTGCCAAAAGGTTGGGAACCTGCAACATAGAGGCTGGAGAAAGGAAAGAAGAAAGGAATATTCTCTCGAATGTGCATCCTGAGAAAAGCATTGCAGCACAATCCCTTCTACGCAAAAAATGAACGCCAGGCTTGCCTCCGTGGCGTTCGCTCGGTGCACGGTGCTGATGTGGTTGGGTGTTTGGCCTCCAAATCTCAGGTGGGAATCTGACCTCCAGGGTTGGAAGCGGGGCCTGCTGGGAGGTGTTTGCTTTTGGTTGGAAGCTCCCTGAAGCCCTTGCCAGAGGCAAATGCTACTTCTTGTACAACCTGCAGAAACGTGAGCCAAATAAACCGCTTTTCTTTCTAAATTACCCGGTCTCAGGTATTGCTTTATAGCAATGCAAAATGCACTGCCACGGCGCACATGGTCCCGTATCCGACCGACTCTCTTTCGAAGCTATGGGCGTCGAGATGCGAAAGGTGTTCAGGTCTGAAGCGCGTCTTGTCCATTCGTGGAACGTGCAGGTGCACATAGGAACCGCCAACTTCTCACGGTGGCTGCGCTGGGCAGGGTAGAAAATAAAGATAATTCACAGTGGCATCGTCCCCATTGTAAAGTGGAAGTTAAAACCACAGTGAGACACCACGTGGCACCGGATGAGACGGCCACTGTCCAACCGGCACAACCTCACGGGTGTCGGCGAGGGTGCGGAGAAGAGGGAAGCCGTGGGCTGGTCGGTAGAAACGTAGACTGATACAGTCTCTGCAGAAATCACCATGGGAGTTC
>RJWJ010046433.1:0-11339 GCA_004363605.1 Indri indri | reverse complement strand
CATTTATTGTAAAAGTGACAATAAACAGGCTAAAATGGTTAATCTACCCAAAAGAATGAGATGTCATCAGCGGATCTGGGTTTGCGGGATTCTTGAAAGTGGAGTTTTGTATAGAGGAACAGGAAGTGAAGGAGAGAATAAAAAGGACAAAGAAAAGTTCGACACACATTCTGGGCAGAGGGAACGACGTTAAAATGATGAAAATTTGGGGAAATTGAAAATAATTAACCACACCAAACCATGAGATAGAAATTAGGGAAAATTGTAAGGTTAGAAATAGGAGAAAAATCCTCACGTCCCATGTTAATGGTACCCTTGAAGGCCATACATAAGTTGCTGGGTATTACTCTTGGGGGACATTGAAGAGTTTTAGTCATAGAAGGGAATTCGTAGTGCATGTCTGTTGTTTCTGCCAATGCAGAACTGAATAGCTCTGAGGAGTCCCGAGCAGTTTAAGCAGGATCCCAACTCCAGCCATGGTGGCTGAAAGGCGACAGATGATACCTCTCCCTGCTCCCTAGCAGCCGAGGCAAAGATACATGGCTTGGATTCAACCAATTGGATGCTTCCACCAGGGATTTTGATTTGCAAGGAACAAAGAGCATTCATGTTGGTAGTGGAAACAGCAAGAGTTCAGGGCTAATGGTGGCTAGTGTCTGCGCATTGTTGCTACACTGTGGAGTACTAAGCATGATGACATTCTCAGTCCTTGGACTTTAGAAGGCCTTTTGCGCTTTCTATATTTTGTGATAACGGCCTGGATATTGCAACTCTCAGAAGCCAGCAAAGTCACAGATAGATATACACTGGGAGAGAATTAAGGAAGGAAATCTATGATGTCTAAAAATCAAAAGATTGTTTTTGTGAAGCTTTAAAGTTTCGTGAAACTTGTTGATAGGGAAAAATTCTATTAAACAGTATCCTAGTGACTTCAACAACTGAACTTCCTAACTTTGAGAACTGAGTTTCATTATATCCGTGGTGTAGGCTTTTATTTGAGAAATGTCTGACAGATCAGATGAATGTAGACCATTCAATAAGATGGTTCTGACTAACATGGAATTTGAATTTTCTACATTGATCAAATCATTGTCATGTTTACACTTTTTGTTATGTAAAAATGTAGCTTGATTTTTCTCCTTCAAGGAAGTGAAGGGTTCATCTCTTCAAGGTGAATTAATTTTTCCAGTTAACCTGATGTCCGATGGTTCACAAAAAAATTTCAGAAAAAGTTAAATGTACTGGAATATAATCCATGGTAGGACTGGACCCTGTAACAATAATTTAAAATCAAGTAATTGTCAAGGAATCTATGCATATAATTAGCTTCAATTGACACTGTCATGGGATTGAATAGTTTAATGTTGAACTTTTCTGAGTAATAATGTGCTATCTTTAATGATTACACTGCTAGAGTACAGAACTTTCATTAAAGTTTTGTACATTAATTTTAATTATTCCTTTTTGTGCTTGTAATAGCCCTCAATAACAACTGATTTTAATAGTCTATATTTATTTGAAATTTTCTCTCAGTATTTTAAATATCACAGATGAGCTCGTTTGCCTAAAATTATTACAGTCTACTGTACATTACCCTATCCAATGTTTGAGACATCTTTAATGTCCATTGCAGTACAAAATGTTAATTTAATGAACATCAGTGGAAAATTATTATTTGGCAAAAATTTAGTTATAAGATTCATTAATTGAATCCAAACTCTGTAAAAGCATGACATCTTGTATTATTTGAACATGTTAATGTATTGGTTATAGCTAAATCACTTTGCATAGTTCAAAGCAAGCTTAAAAAAGGATGATTCATTTAAAGATACTAATAACATTTAGAAGTATAGTTCTAGAGGTAAAAACTGAAATGTCAGTGCAGTTGTTGAAAGCAAGGGCAGACACATTATTTACATACAAACAGTTGTGTGCAGGAAACAGTCTTCTTCTGAATAAATTGACTGTCTTCATAATTTGGCAGAATCAGTTACTTTGCAATTGATTCTGTCATAGCTGGTATTTGAACTTTAAGTACTGTGATCTCAGGATTTTTCTTAATGGCATATACGAATCACTCCAGGCTGCCATAAAACATGCAAATGTGCTTACCAATTATTCCCTTTGCATTAAAGAAACATTCTTCAGGGCAGACTTCATGAAACGTTCCAATAATGACCTTAAGATATGACAAGAATTTTCATAAAATACAGGGACTGGGGAAAATTCAACACCTTGTAAGGAAGATCATTAACCAAATGGCTGATATAAGACATTGCAATAGGGTTTGCTAGGCACTGGTGAGCCAAGCCGAAAGTTTCATAGTGGAACATGTTAAACGTAATTAAATATGGATCCTTCCTAATCAATAGCGAGGTCATAATTACTTTTCTCAAGGTTAGTTAGCCAGGGATTTTTGAGGGGACAGAAACCAGAGAAAAGGGGATCAGGAAGAAAAACTAGAGAATTGTGCATTTCAGAGCTGAGGAGGCTATTAGGAGCTTTGGCACACTTGAAAAACCAGGCTGCAGTTTTATCAGTAGTCTCATTAGGGAACTATTAGACAAGGTCAAGAAGGCCTGTGAGAACTGATGGATACATTTAAGCAATGCCCAATTCTGCCTTTTAAATGTTGTCATCATTTCTCTATGGAAACTATCAGGGATGCATTAATGAACATTTTCAACAGTGATGAACCCAAACTGTAAACCATGAAGGAAAGAAATATGCACTTATGTATATGAAGGTGTTTACAAATATGTCTTCCCCAAACCAGACAGATGAGGGAGGAAAAATGAAGAGAAAGAGCATAGCAACTTAGTCCCATTGAATGTGTGGGCTGGTTAGCATTCTTATAAATGTTGCTAAACATTATACCTTGCCCACTTCTTTCCTTTTCCCCCCCTCCATTCCCAAATATTTATTGAGCACCTTCTATGAGCCAAACATTGAATAAAGGAGATAAACAATTAATTTTAAAGATGTCAATGATACTGATAAGGCCAATTATGAGATCTGCTAAGTGTCATCAGATGACTGGAAAGGCTTTGTATTAAACAACAGAGTTTCTTAATCATAGAAGACTATAAGATTATCTACATATCTGACTTTTGATAGAACAAAGTATGAAGGAATTTTGAATTTATTCCAGAAACAAATAATGTCAATTTATGCTTATAGGAAGGATAACATTTTCCTGCAACTTTTTCCCCCAAACATACTTGATGAAATTTCTTAGAGAGGTATTTTTCAGGAACCTTGTAGCATTCTAAAAATAGTTTCTAACACTCTAACAAATAAATCCCTTAAAGCATTTGCTTTTCTTACTTTTATTTCTAAAACTTTAATTTGTTCCTTTAAGGGACATAGAAAAATAATTCATTGTTTTTATATAAATGAATACATCATATTTAATAAGTATGAAGTGGCCAAATTTTGATCTGAAATAATGTGCTTTTAAAAAAAATCTCGGAAATTAAATAAATTCTGAGAAAGGAAAATCTCTTGGGTATCACCTTTGCTGTTTGGACCTGAGGATCAGAAATTAGTAAGTACCCTAGATGCCTTAGAAAGACTCATGCATGCCAGAGGTTAAGAAATCAATTCTAAGAAAATTCAGAGGTCGTAGTAGTTATCTCTAGAGTAAGACAACCGCACCCCCCCACACACACAGGAGGGAGATTTATTATAAGGAACTATCAATTTTTGTTGATTCCTGTAACTCTATCCCTGTAAATATTGCATCATTGAAGTCTTTTCAGTTAAACCACCTGAGTGGAAATCTTTTTCCTGCAAGACTCAGACTAAGACAGAGAGTATATATTTATACATTTTTGTCTCATCCAGGCCTAATACTGAGATAAGTATTTGTAAGGTAGTTGTGATGTTGTGTTATAATAAAGTGTGTGTGTGTGTGTGTGTGTGTATTGTCTCTGCTCTGGTTCCTGGCATAGAGCTCCTAAAACCATTATAATTTCCTGAGCAATGGGGATGCTAGGGCCATCTTTTATTTTCATATTTGGTCTTTGACCTAAGTTCCAAGGGAGCTCCTGATCCCTTGAAATTTCTTGGGTGTTGGGAACATCTTTTATTCTAATGAGGCAACTCTTGGGCCCCTGGATGGGGGCTGGTCACCAGAAAGATTAAGCCATGATTAGAAGCTTGGGACTTCCAGCTGTACCTCCATCCTCTAGAAAGGGGAACGGTTCTGGAGATGGAGTTAATACGCAATTATGCCTGTGCAATGAAACCTCCATAAAAATCCCAGAGCTGTGGGGTCCAGTTGCTGAGCACGTGAGGCACATGAAGGGCGGTGTTCCCAGAGAGGGCATGAAAGCTCCTGGTCCCTTCCCACACACCCTGCCCTCTGCCTCTCTTCCATCTGGCTGTTCATCTGTATCCTTTGTAACATCCTTCATCATAAATGGGAAGTAGCAAGTAAAATGTTGCTCTGAGTTCTGTGAGCTGCTCTTATAAATTAATGAAACCTGAGAAGTGGGTCATGGAAACCTTATTTATAGCTGGTTGTTCAGAAGCACAGGCCACAATCTGGGGCTTCTAATTGGCCTCTGAAGTGGGGATCAGTCTTGTGGGACTGAGTCCTTAACCTGTGGGATCTGACACTATCTCCAGGTAGATAGTGCGAGAATTGAATTGAATTATGGGATATCCAGCTGGTGTCCTCTGGAGAATTGGGTATTGGTAGGGAGAAATCCCACATATACTTGTGACCAGAAGTGCTCTGTGTTTCATTGGATGTGAGAGTAGGAAAAACAATTTGTTTTTTCTTATATTATTTATTTTATTTTTTAAGACAGCATCTTCCTCTGTTGCCCAGGTTAGAGTACAGTGGTGACATCATAGCTCATTGCGACCTCACACTCCTGGGCTCAAGGGATCCTCCTGCCTCAACCTCCTGAGTATCTGGGACTACAAGTTTGTACCACTGTGGCCAGCTAACCTATTTTATCCTATTTTTTGTAGAGACAGGGTCTTGCTATGATGCTCAGGCTGGTCTTGAACTCCTGGGCTCAAGCGATCCTCCTGCCTCGGCTTCCCAAAGAGATGGGATCACAGGCATGAGCCACTGTGCCTGGCTAATTTTTCTTATCTTTTGCAGTAGTTAATGAATGTTTCTTGACTGATAATTGTTAACAACCACCACTCATTGAGCTTGAATTATCTACCAGGAACTGCTAGGCATTTTACAGTCTTCACATGGACTCTAAAAAGGTTTTACAGACAAGAAAACAGAGACTGAAAGAGGTTACTCAGGCGAGGTGAAACAACCGGTAAGCAGTGGCAAAGGCATTTGTACTTAAATCTGTCTGTAACAATATTCCGCCATGCATGATAAACCAGAACTCATTTGTTTTCTTGATATTAATTTTGAGGTAGGTAATACAAAGAGATAAATAATTCCATTCTCTTCTGCATGACATACTCAATGTGTATGCAAGAGACTCTATTCACAATCATCCTTTTGGCCCCAACTTGCCACACATCATTCTATATGAGTGACTCACAAGATTTGACATATCGTTCCCAAATTGGCACCACTGATTCCCTGAGATTGAAGGAGTAGTATGTGGAGCTCCTTCACTAGTACTGTGTAGTTGCCTCACAAAAGGAATTTGTCCTTTTTTGGGAGAAGTGTGTTGTACCTACTTCTCTAGAGGTCTGTTAGTCCTAAATCACCATTAAAAATTTAAAAATTGATATTAAAATAGAATGTGGTGATATTAGACTCAATGTCACCACTAAAATAGGAAAAAAGCCAATAAGATTTTAAAACTTGGGAATCTTCTTGGTGCCCCAATGTCTTCCCATAAATAATCTGATCAAGAATGAGACTTGTATTTCTGGTTTAATGTGGGAAATCTAATATCATGGCTCCACAATATTTCTAGGGCCCCTCTATTGACTATTATGTTTATTTATATTACAATAACAATCATTAAGTGTTCAGAGTCTTAACAGTTATACTATAGCTGTTGTCTTGCCACATAGTATGATAGATGATCACGAGTAGAAATGGAATAACATCGTGCTGTTCACCAAACCACTGTCTCATTTCCTAAGGAGCAACATGGCGATGGTGCAGATAGGATCATGTCTTGTAGCTTCTTCTGAGATCTGACGAAAGGGGGTGAAAGGGGGAACTGGCAATAAACCGCTCATTCTTTCCAGAAGACCCAGATCTACATTTCCACTGGGGTGGCGGGTTAAATTATGTCCTGAAGGACATAAATGACACCTATGCAAGAAGCTACAAAAACAGTCAGATTTGAGCTGAGGATCCTGCACCCAGCAAGCCTGTTTGACCAGACGACCCGCTCACTGAGCGATTAGTCGTGCTTTGCTTCATTTCACTTATCACTCATGATAAATATATAAGAACGCCACTTCATCTCTTATAGTCTCATCCTCAAAAATCTATAATCTCAGTCTAAAAATGAGAAAAACAGCAGACAAAAGAAACCCAAATTGAGACTATCCTACAAAATACCTTACCAGTACTATTCAAAGCTGTCAGGGTCCTCAAGAGGAAGGCGACTATGACAGACTGTCGCACACTAGGGGAGACATAATGACTAAACGTAATGTGGTCTCCTGAATGGAGTCCTGACATAAGCAAAGGCCACAAGAGAAAAACAAGTAAATTCCAAATAACGTGTGGTGTTTAAGTAATAATGATGTACCGGTGTTGGCTCCTTGGTGGAGGCAAATAGACCATAGTGGTAGAAGATGTTAACAATGGGAACAACTGAGTAAGGGGTATATGGGAGCTCTCTGTGCTCTCATTACAGTGTTTTCGTAAAAAACTACTCTAAAATAAAAAGTTAGGAAAGAAATCAGAAAAAAAATCCAGGCAAATACTAGAGGTCTTCGTAGTCCCAGCCATCTTTTCGGTACAAGATAGATTTTTTTGTTTGTTTGTTTGGTTGGTTGTTTTACAAACATATTACCAAGAAAACTCGCAAAGAGTTTTACTCGTCTCTAGTAGTAGAGACGAATGTTTATAGCACGCAGTAAGGGAAACAGCCCTGAGCACATTGTCTTGCATAAATTAACCCTCAATAAATATTTATCAATTAATTAAATAAGATTGCAAATTATTTTTCACCATGGCTTAGGGTACTTATTAGATTGTCTGATTTCTTATGTCATAAGTTGATGGGCATACGTGAGAGGCTTTTAAAATATGGAAATGTTAATCCCTGAGAACCATACTAGTAAGGATAGATAAACAATGTAGATTAGTCATCCGATGAAGTAACTCATCCTGTGAAATGGTCTCCCAGCTTATCCTAAAGGAGATTTGAGAAAAGTCCACCTACTCAAGGTGATCGGGGGGTTACAGTCAGGAGCACATAACTTGGATGGGACTGATGCAAAAGAAAAATAGGTGGATCAATGACATTCACATTCCTGAAGATAACATAGTTGGCCTGAGCGTGCAGAAAGGGGACTCTGAGAAGAAAAATTTGTCAGCATTTCCCCAGCAGTCTCCATGGGTGCCTCAGGCCGTCATAGCTTCATGTCATTAACCATTAGTTTCATCCAACTAACTTTCCTTGCTCTGATTAATTTTATTTCCTGTGTAGAATTTTTTAGTGCAAAGAGAGAACTCTCAGGTCACTCTGCTAGTTATAGTTCTCATGGCACATTTGTAAATTTGCGTTCTAGTTTACCCACTGGTTTCTCGGGCATTAAGTTAACCCAGTTTTCTTATTTATCAAATACATGTAATACTTTTACCTACCTCATACAGTAGTCTTGAACTTAAAAGTAGTGATAAAATGCATAGGTTGTGCTTAGCAGAATGCCTTACATAGCAATCGTTAGTTCTTGAGGCATATTGTCATTGATATTATTTTTAATTATAATTGTTTTTGTTGCTGCTGTTGTTGTTGCTGTTGTTATGGAATCACTTTCCATCTCCACCCTGAATTTGAGCCATTCTGACAAAATTGAAATCCTTTACTTGAAAATCAGAGAATTAGATTGATTATCAATCAAATAACATCTGATGGAATGTACCGTTAGGCTTGGCCTGCCTAAGTAGCCAGTTCATTTCTTCTCTCACCTCTGTCCCGGCTTTCTCTTTTCAACCTCAGCACCTGAGGATCATGTACTCTTTAAACACTGACGATAGCTAGTAATAGGTAGATAAGACTACTTAATAGGAATCTCTTAATTCATCACCCAAATGAGGCACCTCTGGAGTGTAATATTTAACCAGCAGGTTTAGCAGCTGTGATAAATGGTGTGCGTGATTTAAATTGGAGAAGAATGATGTTTTATTGAAAATTTGGCCACTACGTGAAACTTTCACGGCAAAGATTAGGCCGACATTGAAGAACTGCCAGGGGTACCAGGAATGTGAAAGAGAGAGCCACGTAGGTCAATATTTCATAAAGCAGTCAGTATTTTATAAAGCAGAGTTCCAGAAAATATGTTCTGGGACTGCTTTCATCAGAATCACCTGCGACATTTGTTAAATTGCAGATCTCTTGGCTTCAAAGAACTTCTACCATATGAGAATCTCCTCAGGGGGAATCCAGGTATCTGCAGCTTTAGCAAAGTTCAGAGCTAATTCTTACAGACCCTACAGTTTGAGAACCTGGTTTTGCTTTCTAATTCAAGAGAGAATAGTTTGTTACAAATGTGCTGGCAGGTTTTATTCATGTCAGTCACTGGTTTCCAGGAAGTCTTGAATTTAAAACTCACTAAGCAAAAAGGAGGAAAATATATTAATATTATAATATGTTCAAGTATTGTGGCTTGTTAATCAATATTTAGAGTAAAATATTTTAGAGCACATTTTGTAAACTAAAAATTGCACTCTGCGTTTTGAAGAACTAGCGTTTTAATTACAAAGGCTTTCGGTACAAAAGTTTACTTGACGTTCACAGGAATCACGAGGCAAAGTGTCTGTTAATAGATGCGCAGTAATTCAGCCAAGCCTGATTTCTCTGTTTCACATTTGTCAGAATGCTTCTATGTTTGAGGTTTTCTTTCAATAAACATTATAGTGAACACATATTAGAATCAAGCTCTATGAAGCTTCGTCTTACTGATAGCTAATTTGATTTGATTAGTTTTCCCAGGTATGCACTTGGCAGATTTACTTTGTTCATTATCCAGTATTTGCAGTCCTTGAAATATTTCTATGAATCCTCATATGTATTTGTGTTTTCAGCTTCCGCAAAACCTATCCTAAAGAAAGATGCACAAGACTGGATTATTTGCAATTAAATGTCTGTTCTAGCACCAATTCAGGGGAACCCAGCTCAACAATAAGCTACTGAAAACAATCATAAAAATGATTTCCTTCTAGTCAGATTAAAAGAGTAGAGCTTTGAGTCGAAGAGACCTGTGCTATACCACGTATTACCTGTATGATCTTGAATGAGTCTATGAGCTTTCTGAGCCTCAGATTGCATACTTATAAAATGGGTTGATCAAACAAGATAATATTTATAAAACGCCTGGCACATTGCTAAACAAAGAATTTGTAAAATGCTTGGCATATTGCTTTAGCCAAAGGATAAAAGAAGGAATTCTGAAAACAGTGGAACACTGATCGGAGGACAGGCTGCAATTTCTGTAGTTTGCTTCATACACAAGATGCAGAACTCTCCATTTGTAGCACGGGATATCCAGTGTCTTAGTGAGTCCTGAAACTACTACATTACGAAAAGGAAAAAAGGGATAAAAGTCATTTCATGGCACAGCTAGAACTCTTAGTAATTTCATGATTTTTGAATTGTAAAGTGAATAAGAACGTTATTTACTTCAAGAAACATTTCCATCGTGCCATAGTTGAATGAATTTAGAATACTTAATAAAGGTGCTATGCTGTGAGAAATATCCCTTCGTGCAGCTGACCTTATATTTCCTGTTACTTTTTTATTCTTTGACTACATTTCCCGTCTTTCCCTTCATGCATAATGAATAGAAATTGCTTCTACATTTTATATTACTGTGCACGTTATTATTTCTTATTAACATTTTTATTTTCACCAAAAGAGAGCAAAATGCCATTTTCCAGGAAGAGGAGGAAGGGCTGAGGATTTTTAAGCGCTACAAATTTTTATAGTTATTGGAATCATTACCGTGCTTTCTCAAAAACTGGCCATTTTAAGGGAGAAGGCCTTAAACCTTTTCCTGATACATAGTAACATAAGTTACCTATTAAATGTGTTCCTATAACTGAATTGATGGTATTAGTTTTTGCAAAATAAGAAGAAGTGAAACGTAATGTTTTCATGATATTGAACTGCTGCTGTTTTAAGTAACAGGATTTTGTTCTTTTCATATACTTTTTGAATAAACTGTGTACCCCCTTCAATTCAGATTCAAATAATAAGTGACCAGAGAACCCATTTAAAAGTGGTTTTCAGTGTTTGGAAAAAGTTTTAATGTATCAGAAATAGGAAGAAAACATTGATTTGATAATTAGCATAAGCATAAATTAGAATGCAAAATCATTTTCAGTGTAGGGAAACTTGTTGACCCATAATGAAACATGGGCCTATAATGTTGGATAAAGTGAGAATAGAGCAAAGAACTGGACCTATGGAACAATGAGAAGGAAGAAAAATATTCTGGGGAAAACTCCATGAAAAGTTATAAGCTTAGAGATTTGGAGTGGAAGGTTTCGTTTGTTTGTTTCCATTTTGTTTTCTAGTTTTTCCATTTCGTTTTTACTATATGTTTGTATGCAAACTTTGCCACAATTTTTATGTTAATAAAATAGGTTTCTATAACTAGAATTATTGCATTAAAGGAAAATTTAAAGCAATTGCTATGTGTTGCTAAGGAAAATGTTCTATGTGTTGCATTGAAGAATGTTGCCAACATTCTTACCGTAATGTTTGGGAATGCATATGACTTCAAAGTTACTGTAAATTAGATGAGTAAAAATTGCCTCTTCTTTTACTCTATGTGATCACTAAAGAGATATCAAGTATTTATTAGTAATTCGAAGTCTGTCAATTGTTTATTTGTGAGCAATGCCCATTTTTAAATTTCAGAATTAGTATATAATCTGTATGCATTCTCTCTATATTAAAGGTATTACTCTTTATGAGTCAAAATTGTTGCAAATGTTTTCCCAAGTTTGTCATTTGCCATTTAAAGTGGCTTTCATAATTTTAAATACAAAATTATAATTTTTATATATTTAACTTGCATCTTTGAAAAAATAAGTGAAATGTCAGAATCTAAGTTTTATTAGGGCATGAATTTGCCTATCATATACTGTCATTCTTAGAAGTTATTGAAAGAATTTTTCATCAGAATCTAAAAAGGGAAAGATCTCAATTTAAGAT
>RJWJ010046432.1:0-11355 GCA_004363605.1 Indri indri | reverse complement strand
CGTGGGATAAATTAAAATAAAGCAGAAGTAACTGTGCATTTATATTGTTTGCTTATCTCAAAGACAATATAATAAGTTTTGAAGATAAAAAATTAAATGACCGCCATAATCCCAGGAGCAAAATCAATTATTTTTGACAACCTTCCCTGCCTCCCAACACACGGTGACATTATTTCCACGTATTCTTGGGAAAAAACAACTTAGAAGTTTTAAGAGGTGGCTGCAAGGTTCTTCTGAGGAGAGAGAAATGTATTTTTAGTAAAACCAACTTCAGGACCATTTTGGTTGTGGAAAGAGAGCCTCTGGGATTTTTTTCCTGCATGTCCTCCCCCAAATCCCACTGTATGCGCAATTCTTTGCAATGTGACTTTGTGGCTCCCTCCAAGTGGAGACTCTGATTCGCTTTGACTGACAGAATGCAGCAGAAGGAATGATCCCCCAGTCGTCCCCAGGCTTCAAGATCCTTGAATGATTCTGGTTGTTCTCTTGGAACCCAGTGCAGCCTCCACGATCCCAGGCCAGCCTCCTGGAGGATGAGACACTGCATGGAGCAGATTCAAGTCAGCACAATTGTCCCAGCTGGGGTCCCAGACATGCAAGAGCCCAGCCAACCAAGCAAAGCCAGCCTACAGGTGACAGCAGGAGCAGGAAGGCGCCCAGCTGAGCCCAGTCCAAATTGCTGACCTGGAGCCCAACAGGCAGCTGTTGGCAATGGCTCATTAAGCAGCAAGAGTGAACTGATACAGACATATTTAAATCTCTGAGGATAGCATCGTGGAGGGTGCTGGGCATGAGGAGAAGCTGTGCGAGAGGGAAATAGGGGGTGAGGAAGAGAGACCCAACAAGGCCGGCGATGTTAGTGAGAGGTTCTCAGTTGCGGGAATGGCCGGGGGAGAGAACTGCGTGTGGGGTGACAGAGTAAAGCCTTCTTCAGTCCTGCCCCAACCCCTAGGTGGTCAGTAAACATCTCCTACTTAGGAGTGCCACTTGCTTTAGGCGAGTGGCATTTTTCAGAAATCAAAGAAAAAGGGGCTGTGTTTCACGTCTGTGATCACGAGGTGACGAGGGAGGCAGGAAAAGGGAATGCTTGCAAGAGGTGAGACCAGAGAGAATTGAAAGTCTAGATGATCAGGCAATGAGCAGGACAATAACGTAACACGGAAAAACATGTCCCGCTCAAAAATTCCTGGAAATACCGGCAGAGTGCTGCATTTTTCACTCCATGTGGTTCAAGCCAATGGTATTGAAATCTTAGTAGACAAGGTCACCCCTACAGAGAGAGAACTCTCACGTACTTGGAGCTGACATCGGGTTATCTGGAACGTCTGTCTGCCACACATCATGTTTTACATTTTCATTTGTATCTCCATGGAAGGTGGCTGCCAGGGAAGATGCGTGGCCCACCCGTCCGGCCCTGACACCAGTAAAAAGTCATTTTCATTGCTAATTTTCCTTTTTGTAAATCTGGAATGAGAGGAGAAACCATCCGCACCGCCCCGTGAACAAAGCCAGGCGACAGCAAGGCAAGTTCGAAGTTAAAACTAAATCCCGGGACTTATTTGAGAAGGGAACAAGTCAGACAAGATGTGGAAACAGGATGGTCCAGCATATTCGTGGAAGAGAAACCGTTTAGCTTGGCGGATTGTAACAGGCAATATTTTGAAACACCGTATGATGTATTTTTTTTTTCTCCCTAGTATTTCCAGAGTTGGTTTTCTTATTTGTTAGTTTGGTTAGTCGGTTGTTTTTAAAACCTTGCAGGCTTCTCTCTGTTTAAGCCAAGAAGCTGAAGATAATTTTTTCGCAGCGAAAGGGGAGACGGAATGCCACCCAGAACAAAGATGTCCTTGGCTCGGCTTTGAGTTTCAACCTGGATTTTCAAAATAAAGTCTGCAAATAAATAATCGTCCCCCAAAATTAGACTTTCAAGCAGGAGTAAGAGGTTTTCTCAGACGTCTTAGAACAGACTTTTTATAGAAAGGACCAAAGTTTGGAGGATTGGCCTCAGAGAAGAATGAAAGAGAGTGAGGTTGAAAAAAGGTCCTGCCACACAGAGGAGTGGAAAAGCCTGTGTGTTGGGAGGGGAGGCTGGGAGGTCAAGAAGAGAAGGGAATGAGGTTGGCTGTGGGAGCTTGGCCTGCTTTGGAGCTGGAGGAAATAAAAAAAAAACAAAAAACAGAAGGAGCCTGGAGGGGCTTAAGCTTCTCAGGGAAGGTCCAGTTTCAGCAAAGCACCACGTCCAGCCTGGCTGAGGGAGATTTCTAAGCTGCTGAGCTTAGGGCAGCCTCACAAGTCTCCATGCATGATTTTGTGGTCCAGGGAAAGCAGCCAGCAGCTCCTAGCATCCTGGGAGGGCCCAGCAGTGCTGAGATGACCCAGATTGCAGAAGGGCTGGGGTCCTACAGAGAGCCACACACATGGGGGCTTCTAGACCTGTATCCACGACAGACGCCAGCATGAACACAGGTCCCCTCTACGTATTCCAAACACCAGCTACACATCAGCGGCCACCAACACAGAACGCCCTGTGACCAGGAGTGCCGAAACTGCCTGCAGTATGACAGTGAGGATGAAGATGAGGAGCAAGCAGGGTAGCAGGACTTTTCTAGAGGTTCTACCTAGGACTCCCCTGCCCGTGGAGGCCCAGCGGGGAGGGCAGTATGGAAGGAGAGAATGCTTGGGAAGGGAGGAAAAACTCAGAAAGATGTAAGCAGTTAGCCAAAAGGAGCTATTTTTAATCAAAAGAGGCTAGACACTTTTAATTGGCAAAGTCAAGTTTTTCACCCATCAGTGGAAAGACGTGTAAAAATTAGAGGAAGTTACGTAAATTTTTTCACATCTGAGTCAACATATGTGAAGTTTTTTTTTTTTTTTTTCTTTTGGACCAGACTACGTGTAGGATATATTTGAAGGAGAATGGTGGGAGGTAAGACGGGGGGCGGGGTAGGTTGAAATTAGAATCAATCGAATTGAGGAAAAGGGAAATAAAGACGTTCGTGTCAATTTCCTGTGATCTCCTCTGAATAGAAAGGCTAGGACGACATCCCATAAACTAAGAATAAAGCGAAGGTTTTCAGTGCTTATAAGGAATTCCTCATTTCTTCCCTGTCACATCAGTCTCTGCCTGAAGGGCATAAATAAAAAATCTTCTCTCCAAGGAAATTATTAATAAAATTATCCAAAAAGGGAAAACCTCATGTAGCCACAATGCAGGGAAGCGAGTCCATTAGGGTCTGCTTTAGAACTCCAAGTAGACCGGCCCCAAGTCTTGGCTGGAGGACACCTGCCTCCAACATCTGTCTTGCATGTTCACGACACCCATAGGCAGAGGAGAAAAAACCCTCCTTTCTTTTACGCCTTCGACTTTGTTGTTTTAGCTCATAATTAGTTCAGTTTAAGAGAATAATCCAAATAAATTGACCTCGGAGATTAGAACACATTAGCTTGTCTTCTGTTTTAAATCAGCGTCAGCAGATGTTTATTGCTTCAAACAGGACAAAATAATCAAGGTGATCCCTTAATGTTTTACACCTTGCAGTTGAAGATTAGGAACGACCATCGAAGCATGAAAAAGCAACACATCTGCTTCTAAGCGAAACGCCGAGCTAGCCGTGAGATCTTCCCCATATGTGCGCAACATTCAGGCAAGATGACGTTCGGTTGGGGCCACGATTTCTCTGCAAATGAAGGGAGGAGGAGGATTGTGGAGAAGCAGACAGCCGCATTTGCGAGCCGTCAAGGGACCCGTCTCACCACCCTTATTTATGGGCCTGTTTGTAAGTTTGGATTCCGTCCACAATGCAAATTCTCATGGCAGCATCCCACCAGAGAAATATTTCTCACAGCTCAAGCACAAACTTTTCAGAGGCCCTCAGCCTCTTTCTCTCTCTAAAAGTGCTTAATTGCACACAGGAGCTGCAGAAAACTCATATTTGCCTTTTTGCACAATCTAAACATCACGCAGTAGAACTTTTGAGAGGTAAGGTCACTTTTTAGGTCATCTTGGCACTTACTAGTGGCACAGTTGTAAGACCTCACTATTATTCCAAGAGTACGACGATACCTTCTTGAATACCTAATTTGCACTCAGTGAATCACCCACTGGGAGAACTTGGCTCATTCAGAATTTAAAATATACCGAACTGCCTGGAGGCACTTGAGGGGGTTCCTTGTTTTAGGAATCAGTGACTGTGAAGCTGCTGGAATGACCAAATGGCCGATGACCTGGCATAACCCAAAGAAATAATGAAAGTGAACATAAATGAAGCCACTGTGTTGGTAAAAGAAACCCCTCATCTAACCAAGAGGGTAGACTAAGACTTGTCCAACTTGGTACCCGCTGGTCACATCCAACTCCTGAGCAATTGAAATGAGGCTAGTGCAAATTGAACGGTGCTGTAAGGTGAAAATACATGCCAATTTCCAAGACTTAGTGCAAAGAGAAAATATATCATTAATAACTTTTATTTTGATTAAATGTTTAAATGATAACATTTTAGATGCACTGGGTTAAATGTATTAAATGAATTTCATCTGTTTTCTTTTTCTTTTTTAATTATGACTACTGGAAAATTTTTAATTACACAGCAGCTCATATTATATTTCTGTTGGACAGCGCTGCTCTGGAGGTATACCAGGGTGCTACATCGAGGTAGAGCTCGTTTCATAGTTGTGGATTCATTCTCTAAGGTATAAGAAATCAACATTATTGGTTACTTTTAAGACTTTGTCAGTTATGCCAATTTTTTCTTAACATTTTATTCTAATACTTTTTATTCCTATTTCTTAGTCCTGGCCCTCTACAACTTTATACGAGGCTCGACATAGCAAAATGTTTATTGGTCTCATTTCTTCTTTTATAATCTATTCATTGTGCCCCTACCGGATTAACCGTTAGGAAACCCTTGTATAGATTTTTTTTTTTTTTCCCATGCTTAGAACCCAGTGACTACAGTCTAGGGAATTTGCAAATTCTGGGCTTTCCAGAGATTCTGAGTCAGTAGGTTGGGATAGGGGCCAGAATTTGCTTTTAACAGGTACCCAGTTTGGTCTTATGCAGGAGGTCCGAGGAATACTGGCCTGTAGAATTAAGCTCAGATTCCTCAAAGTAATTTTCAAGTTTTTTTTTTTTTAACCTTCATAATCTGGCTTTGGTCCAATCTGTCTTAGGGAGGATGGGAACGTCTATTCTTAGGGAACCTCTGGAAGCAAACAGGCCTCTGTCCTGAGTTCTGGGACTTCCCAACTTGAGAGCAGGAGTTGGCCTCAAAGTCTCCTGTTCTGCTATTCTATGACCCCAAACCTACCACTATGATTATCTGAATCTTCAGAGGACTCTTTCCCAACTTCTGCCTGATTCAGGGTGGTCGACCTTTTGTAGTGCTGAGATCATACTGTGAATCTATATCGAGCAAGATAGTTTTGACACACATGTCCTTCTTCACAAATTATTTCTTTTGGTTTTATGTTGATCAGCTCCAGGTATCTTTAGGGATGCTAATGTCAAGACTTAAATAAACTCTTATTCTAATAAATAAAGGTGATGACATTATAGAGTGGTGAAATTGAGGCCCTGTCTGGTCCACAATTTGTTTTGGTTTTTCTACATTGTGACTGTTAGGGACTGAATTTTGTCTCTTTTAAGTATGTTGAAGCTCTAATCCCCAATTTGACAGTATTTGGAGATAAGACCCTTAAGGAGGTAATTAAGGTTAAACGAGGTCATAAGGATGGAGCCCTATCCTATAGGACTTGTGTGCTTTTAACAAGAAGAGCAGATGACAAAGATTGATCTCTCTCTCACACACAGGAAAGTCCAGGTGAAGACGCAGTTAGGAGGTGGCTGCGAGCCAGGAAGAGAGGCTTCACCAGAAACCAACCTGCTGACACCTTGATCTTGGACTTCCAGCCTCCAAAACTGTAAGAAAATACATTTCTGTTGTGTAAGCCACCCGGTCTGTGGTATTCTGTTACGGCAGCCCTAGTAGACTAATACAGCTGCCATATTTAAAATTTGGGAGATTGACTATAAAAAATGAGTTTCTATTGAGTAGTTATAAGATCTGCCAACAATTGTTCAAAGGTGAGTAGTAATTTGTGTGTATTCTACAGTTCACCACAGTCTCCACCACCCCTATTTGTGTCCCAGACATGGAGGCTAAAAGTCAATCAGCAATTGTATCACTATTTGAAAAAAAAAAAAAAAAAAACGTATCTAGCTCTTTTCTCTCGTTTACATTACTTGCCTGGTACTTGTGGACATTTAGAGTTTGTAATTGCTAATGTAACTAATCTGATGGCAAACATCAGTTTTTTTTCCTAACAGTTAGAAAGGATTTGCTTTTAACTATCTATACTCTTTTGTCTGAATTCCCTTTTGATATACACAGTCTTCCTTTATGAGCAAGCCAGCCAGCTACAGATTCTTCATGTCTCTAAGAACCATGCTGATATACTTGAATATGTCTTTCAATCATGAAAATAAATTAGGACATAATTCTACACCGTAATGACAAATCTTAACTCTGAACATCATGAACAAATTATGTAATTTATAAAGGATGCCTTTTATCAACCAATAAATCAGGGTGACATGAACTAGCAAAAGAAAAGCTTCCTTTTATCTTGACAGAATAAGTCACTTTGACTTGAAAATTTGAAAATAATGGATTGGCAGTGTAAGGATTCCATCTGTTATACGATTTCAAGTCAGCCACGACAATTATGCATCAGAAACATATTGAAATATCAACTTTACATCTTGCATTTATAGAAATTGAAGCATAAAATATTTTAAGAGCCAGAAAATGTAATAACCATTTGTCTGAGAAAATGGAAGTAGAAGCTGGAGACAGAGATTAAAGTGGAGGAGAAAAAGAAGGAAAACAAATGTCGGAGGGAGGGGAAATTAATGTAGCAATTAGAGCACAACGGAGAAAAACATGATGCTTTAAGGGAGAACAGAGGTCTATGAACCTGTCCTGTATTTACTTACTAGTTGGCACACTTTAGTTGGAAGTGGACCTGTATTAGATCTATTCAGGCAAAATATAGAGACTGAGTAAATCACAAAATTGTTCATCGTAGGTATCTACAATGGAATAAACGAATGAATGGGTCAAAATCATTTTTTCTTCTCGAAACAATACTGTATGACACAATCTATCAGTGATCTTGTGAGTTATTATTTCGTTTGTGTGTTTCTATACTCACAAGGTAAAATTCAGCTGCTTAATGGACAAAAACCAAGTAAGGAAGTGGTCAGAATTTACACAGGAGCCAGTCTAGTCTGTTTCAGTTCTGCTGGACTAGTATTAGCTGTAATTTAAAGCCATTACAAATGTGTATTTTATAGATTGTTTTTACGATGTTTGAGATGAGCTATTTTTCTCATATTTTAAAAAGAACCCTTTTATTTTATGTATGTGCTGTATATCTCATTTTTACTGAGAATTTCTCTTTTAAAGCCAGTACCAGGAAATAGGAAGAATGTCTGCCTTAGAAGTTTCCAAATGATAAAAAGTAAAATTAATTGGGAATGTTTTTATTTTAAAAAACATTCGTGTTCACTGTGAAATAGATTAGAAGACACAGAGAAGAAAAGAGGAAACAAAATTCCTATTCCACCATTCAGGAATAATCACTCTCTTACACTTTGGCGTATGTAAGTCAGGTCTGTCTTTCATTGCGACTAGCTACGTGCGCATAATTTTTTAAACGTGCTCATGCTGTGTACACTGCTTCGGAACCAGATTTTCAATTTAACAGTATATTCTGAAAAGCTTTTTATGTCATTAATTATTCTTCTTCGACATGTTTTCATTATGTGATTGAACCATAATTGAATTAACCAAACTTATCATAACATTTTTGCCATCGTACACAATAGTGTGGTAGACGCCCTTGTAGATAAATCCTTGGATGTAATCCAAGAGGTGCACAAAAATTATAATGCTTTTGGTATGCACTGCCAAGTTGACCTTGCAAAATGATTGGCCCATTTAGATAGAACCTAGTAAGATATGAGAGTATTTATTTTATCAATTCTCCTGTATTTTAAATGAGATCATGAGTACAAAGTACCGAGTACGATGCCTCCATACAGTAGCATCATATAAATGTATATTCCCTTCCTACTCCATTCTCGTTTAGGGTGAGTTCCCCTTTTTACTCTTAAGTACATGTTGACCCATTGGGTTTTGGGGAGCATTTAATGAATTTGAGGTAGCAAGGCCCTTAAATACGTGGGTTTCTGTATTGTTTTCCCTGAATTACAGGAATGAACCTAGCCTATTCCATTCACAAATCTTCATGAAATGAGATTAAACAGTTTAAATTATTTGGACTAGAAAATTTTCCTTATCTTGTTAACCTAACCCAATTAGGTAAAAAAGAAAAAGGATTTACTTACAGTTCTGGGTTGTCCGTTTATTAACAACTGAGATTCTCATTTTCCTAAATTGAAATAAATTTTCCAAAAATTTTGAACGAGAGTCTCTCAGTTCCGTGCAAACGCCTTAGAGATGTAAAATGGTAACACCAAAATCCATCAAAATAACAGGATTTGCAATGCCAGGTCCTAAAAAAACTAACCTTGCATTTACTTTCAGAAACTAAAAAAATTTTTTAAAAGCAGTAAGTCATTTTTAGTGCAAGTCATCCTGATAGTAGGAAAAGAACATTGACTGCAAACAGTAGAAGGATCATGGCAAGGATTTCTAAAAGGAATCCTTGTAAACTAAAGAGATTGGAAGATCAAAGAATATCTATTTAAAATTCCTTCCACCTTAAGCTCCTTTCAAACTGAAACAGTCACCCATTTCCAAAGAGCATATAGTACTCCCTGGGTAACCTGGAGAACAACAAAGCCTAGAAAAAGAACCTCGTTACTGAAAACTTATAAAGAATTAAGGTCGTCAGCCTTAAATAGCACAAAATAAATATAACAAAACATCTCATGCAAAAACTAACAAAAAAAAGGTGAGCTCTTCCACCGTGTATGGTAGCAAAACAGTGGTGTGATCACCCCGTGTGTTCTCTGAAAGCCGTGGGTGTTTTCGCTGGCGTTGACATTTTTCTAGTCAGACTAGAGTTTTCCATTATGCCATTTCACAAAAATAAGCCAAAAATTGACCTTGAAATTGAACTTCTCATTTGTTTACTCTAAAGGTACTACATTTCCGGTGTTTACGAATTAAAAACAAATTCTTACTTAGAAACATGTACAAGACAATCTTCACGTTAATATTCTCATGTGTTTCAAGTGTTTAATTTCTTTTAAAATGGCACTGTTGCTTTTGTTTTGTGCATTTATTAACCACAAAAACAGAAGCCCCAAGTTTCTTTCTATCAAACACTTTGTGCAGAAACAACTCTTTTCCTCCAACATCCATACGGTCCTTTTTGTTGCTGTGCTGTTTTGTCTGTTGAGCACTTTCACTCCCAGGACCCCACTAATTCAAGAATATTTTAAAATCTAAGGACAATGACAGAATCTTCCTTTAATAGTAATATAACAATAATATGCTTCTTCATTTCCCAAAGCTGTCATAATCTATGGTTTCTAGATGTATTTTTAATGCTAGTGAAACAAAGCTAAACCATGACTTTAACACTGGAAATATCTACTGTTGAAAGTTAAAGGATTTCCTCTATTATTTGAATTCAGTTCTTAGTTAGCATTAATACCATTTCCTTGTTCATATCACCCTCTTTCATAAGCTCCTTTGAAAAGCAGTGAACATGAACTGGTGTTTTACAAAACCTTTGAATTCTTAGAAGTGCTTTATCTTTTTTTATTGGGGCATCTATCACTGGAATCATTTTCCTCCCGGTCAAGTGTTTCATTTCATACTAATTATTTACATTTGATTCAATTAAGTTTATGATCATCTTCAAATTATGGCAAACATACACAGTATCTTAATATTTTTCAATAAAACGTCCCTGATTGCTTTTTGAAGCATTAACTGAGGTTGTCAGTTTATGAAGCTGATACGTACAAAGCTATTTTTCTGCCTAGCATTACGATGCTCTGCTCAGAACAGTTAGTTCCCAAACATTTCAGCACACCGAGGTTACGTATGTGATTCTTTTAAGTGGGTTCTTATGTTTCTATAACCTGATAAAACGCTATTAATCTTCCGTAGCCACTTTTTAAAAAGTACTTCGTGTGCCGAAAACAAGTTCAGAAATTGAAAGCAATTTTATGTGAAGTAAAAGCACATCAGCAGAAATTAATTTCTTTCAATAAAATGTTGGTATATCTCTGTGGGAAATAAAACATATAATTGTTTATGCTCTGTAAGTCCAAGAGTTGCAAAAACTCATTGCTTATGTTCTTGCGATTTGCATTGTCCGTTACGGTGAAAGTTCCACATTATCTTCTCAGATGTCTGATAGTATTTAGAAGAAATTTGGGATGACCTCAGGATAATCTCTCTAACTCCAGCTGCTTAACTCTAAATTCTATTTAATAGCAGTTTGTGAAATCAGCACATGTCCTCGGAACTCTCTTGTGGGTTGCAAGCGATCAAACAGACAGAGCCGTAATGACAGGACAGTTAGATAGGTTTAGCAGAAAGGGAATTCTAGAAACATTCATGAACGACTAGGAAACTGTGCAATTCGAAGGTCATAGCCTTTATTAAAATCACCACAAACACAAAAGCATCACCGAAATATATATACCATACACATGTAGTCTCAGACTCTTGGAAAATTATGACGTATTTATCAGCTTTACAGTTTAGCACATACCTGAAATATTAAATAGAACAAAAATATCCATGTAATTCTCACCTGCAAAGCATCCTTTGCATTTTCAGTGTGTGTGTTTTCATTTAGACTGATTGAAGGACTTGCTAATACATGTTTCCCAATTTAGGTTTCCTGGCCATGGGAGTGACATGTCCTGTGTCATGTAAAATTTGGTAGCTTGGAATGTCCGTTCCAATTTCAAGTGTATCTTGCCTTTTCTGTAGCAAGAGCCAGCCTGCGGATGTTGGATATGCAACCAGCTGCAGCTTCCTGGAGCTCCTGATCAGGGGACCCAACCATAGCCAGTAGCAGCTGTCGCACATAAAGGAGGAAGAGAAGGGAAACAAAAATAAAACCATTAATCTACAGACATAAAGTTAAGCTATGAAAACAATTTTAGTAAACATTTTGAAAAGCCACCAATTCCGTTTAGGCAAATGCAAATACAAATGGTGCTTCAGCAGCTGCAGGGATATCTCATGCCATTCGTACCTTTTTATTTTCTGGAGCTGGGCTAGACCCATTTCTCTCCCCCTTTCTCTGGGCATCTAACTTCTGTGGGTTCCGCTTCTGACATTTCTCTTGTATTCTTTCTGG